>CM038116.1:1496321-1799734 GCA_001642375.2 Mentha longifolia
TGAAGAAATGTGAAAGGCGCATGATCTCACACACGTTAATCCAGCCACAACATATACTAGATTTAAATCTATTAAACTAATTAAATTAAATCTACAAAAACTAATGTAAGACAAACACCCTTGCCTGTTTTTTCTTCAACTGGTAGAGTTGTTGAAGAATCTGATCATTTTCAGCAGAAGGAGAAACAGCACTTTGGCATGAGACAAAAGCATTGCTCTTGAGCAGTTCCTCATTCAAAAGTGGTGCTAATCCACTTGCATAATATGTATCCTCGTAGTCGTAGATGAAAATGACCTCCTTCCAACCGAAATTCTCGACGATTGATGCTACTGTACTGCTTTAGCTTGAGAAGAGAGCACCATGAAGATCTGATGAAGTATGACGATTCTTGAGTCGATAGTGATGGACTCGTAGCTGGAGAAATTATTGGGACTTTCCACTTTGTCACCAATATCTATCACAAAGTCTGCTTGAGTAGATCTCTGAGTGTTCTTCAGCAGATCAATGGCTGCAGCAGATGTTCAACTTATAAATCAGCTAAATATTCAGAAAATATGTAATAATGCAGAAGCTGCATCAACGACATCACTGTTTGAATCTTGAAATGAGGCACGATGATTGTGCCATAACTGTTCTGGGAGTAGAAATCCTCAACAGCCATGGAAATGCAAGTCTTGAAAATCTTTCCAAGAGTTGTTTGAAGATCAAGAATAACTCCAACGTCAGCCTTTACAGCAGTCGCATTGGAACTGTGGATGGAGAATGCAAGAGCTCATGAACAAGAGCAGAAGCAACCAAAAGCAATGGAAAAACATCAAGGCTGAGAAGAGTCACCCAGTCAAGTATATATATGATGAAAGCCAATTAAAGAATTGTACTTGGAGAAGGGATGAAGCAACACTTATTCAAAAATTATGGAGCAACAATAAATCAGCTGGAAAGTAGAAAAAAGAAGAGCAGTGAGAAAGATCTTGGAACAATGGCGTGTTACGCGTATACTAAGTCCATGATCAAATAAAAATATATGTGGAGTTGGAATTCTCGTAGACATTTGATCGAACACCGTAGTAGGCATCTTAGATTCCATCGTCGGTAGTCCGGTCAATATTTTCCTCTTTCCTGGAAATGGAAAGGATACTCTCGATCACGTGATGTTTGAAGTGTAATAATCGGAATCAAATTCCCGAAACTTAAGCACATCACCTATTGGGTTGGGCCTTGTAGATGTGTTGGGCCCAACTGGCATCTGAATATTAAAGAAATTCTCCAGTAATAAATATCAAAATATTACAAATAAATACTCAGCTACTCCTAAAATCACCACTAACGTATGAACTTAGAAGATGCATCAATACTGCTGGTTGGGCTTTCTAGATGCTGGGCCCACCAATACTACTAAAATAAAAATATATTTATCAAAGTCAACTGTTTGTGCATATTTTGGCGCTAATTGTTCATATTCTCTCGCATTTTCTGCAATGGCGGCTGCTTATGGAGCTCTGGTTTCAGTTATGCAGATCGTACGTCAGATCCAGAATCATCCTTTCCCTCCGATCTCTCTCGACAATCAACAAGCTGAATCTCTTTTCCTCCTTGCAAGATTTCTCCAAGGTATAGTTCTCTCCTTTGCCGATGATGATGAAGCAGATCCCTTGGAGATGAAGCACAACTCTTCAAGATTGGGACAGGTTTGCTAGAAAATAATGAACCGCATGGTCCATGATATCTACATGGTCCAATCTAAGGGTTATCAGGCGACAAAAGGAAGATCTAATTACCCCAAGCGGAAGTGATATTAACCTTTCAACACTCGGGAATTCATATCTATCCTTGAAGGAAAGATTCAATTCGAATCTCTGAACTTCCTTTCGCATAGCGAAATTCAACCAACTATCAACTACACTAGGCTCACATTCCCCTCCCCCTGCATCAAAACAGATGGCCATGCCCTCAATATACCGAGCTTGATGATGCTCCACCACCGTCTTCACCCATAGTTCGAATTTTTTCCTATCCATTAATTTTCCGGTCACCGTTAGCCCTATTATCAAATCGCAAAGTCCCATAAGCTACATCCATAAGTATCTCCATCTATGCGCGAGGACGCTAGCCCTCCCGGCTTCCTTGAGACTCAGGCGAGACAGAATGTTAATAAGTACATCATCAGGTAACTTGTCGATTCCACTATTATCACTTGAATGCTTTTTCATAGTCCCAACTTTACCATGATCATGATCTGTTCCCTGCTAGCTAAACATATAATCACAGAATTTTAAGGCTGTCCATACAAATTACTAGTAATATGCAATAATAAATTAAGCGTATTCAAAATCAACCATCTGCTCTTGCTTGATGATGCTCCACCACCGTCTTCACCCAAAATTCGAAATTTTTCCTATCCATTAATTTTCTGGTCACCGTATCCCTATTATCAAATCGCAAAGTCCCATAAGCATACATCCATAAGTATCTCCATCTACGCGCGAGGACGCTAGCCCTCCTGGCTTCCTTGAGACTGAGGCGAGACACCCGTTCAAGAAATCGATCGAGGCACACGCCGACGACCTCAAAACCCTACTCTCCTCCGCCATCACCAACCAGGTGACCCCCAAAACGCCGCCATTTCATCAATCGCCGCAACTTAAATGGCGGCCGGAATTAATCAATACAATAAATATTAATAAATGAAGAAAAAAGCAAGAACGTTCAAGACGGGAGCACGACGTTCAACTCCGCTACAGTTGGTGAGTTTACTGTTCTTGCTTTTTTCTTCATTAATCGCTCCTTTCCTTTTCCGGTTATATCCGTTTTGCTTTTTCGTTGCATTCGTGGGTATTTGTTCATGCATGCATCATCATCATCATTATTATTATTATTATTATTTATTTAGTTCAACTTTGTTGTTATTTTATTTTTGTATACTATATTTTTGCATTTCTCGCTGCAGCATATATATATCGAGTGCTATATATTGTATTTAAATTTTAAAACGTTATCAACATGATATAATTCTTAGCCGATTTCATCTTATAAGAACTATATATATGATAAATTTGAATAAATAATATATGTATATATATATATCTAAATAGTGTAGGTGGGTGTAGGTGGGGTTGTGACATTTTATTCCTCAAACACATATATATGATTCTCTTACACATACTAAAAGTTGATTTATGAAAATATGATAAGTAGTATTTTGTTTTTTGGTGTGTGTCGCCTTGAGATAAGGTAGCAAATGGTTCACGTTTCTCAGTAGCCTCCCATAATTTTCTCTCTCGGGCCCCAATAATTTAGTTTGGCCATCACTGGAACATGTGTAACGTTCTTTCGTTTCATATATATCGTCCTATTATTTTTTTAACAGAAATTAAAAGAACGTGTAAAATGTATATAAAAAAAAGAGTAGAGTTCATATTTTTCGAAGAGTTAATTTTATCTAAAAAAAGAAGCAATACAATATCGATATGACAGTTCAATAGAAAAAATATAACTGCTATCTATGGAACAGAGGGAGTATAATATCTTTAAAACATGGATCTAATATATTGTCGGTGCATTTAAAGTCTAACTACTAATTGTATGTATAGAATTTACTTGGCATGATTAATTAATTAATCTAATTCTTCAATTTATCAGAATTCCTCCTTTTGAGAGTAGTTGGTGTGGTGAAATTAAAATATATACATTAATTATGCAAATTGTATTGACGAAATATCTCTTCGTTGGGCTTAGGGAAATAATATTCTGTAAAGCAAAACACAGAAAAAGATAATTTAATTAATTTATTAGCTAACTATTAGCACCCTTAGTAATCATGTCCAAAGTTTGATGAAAATATTTCATAATAATTAATTTATTTATTTATTAATTCTTATTCTCTGATAGTATCTTTTTATTCGATGGTCCAGTTGTAAAGTATATATAGCTGAAAATAAAGACAAATTTAGTCAACTTGTCAATTAATGTGTAGTTGAGTCCACATGTTTGTTTTTTTTTTTTTTTTCTTTTTCTTTTGTGACGTGCGTGCTACATCCAGGTGCTTCAAATACTGTTATTCGACAAAATAAATACGATAATGTTTTTTCACGATATATCAATTCATGTACACTTTTATGAATATGTTTGAAAATATATTATTGAAAAAATAAATATAAATAGATATTTAAAAAGGTACACGCATAGTTGGATCCCATATCGTATAAAGGAAACGAGTTGTCAAAATATTTGTTGCTGTCCACCACTATAAAAATAATATAGACATAAAATTAAATTTAAAAATTTAATTTTTGTATTACTATGAATATTTAATTTTTGTATTACTATGAATATTTCACTTTTTGTAAATATACTTTTAATTTAAAAATAGCAATACATATATTTATACATCCGTGAATGGATAATGTTGGACGTTTATTCGCTTTATCTTTTTATTTTTCGTATGTTATTTTTAAATATGTTGACTAACTATGTCTTGATTTGATGGTATAGCATGTTCTTTTAATGTTTTCCCTTCCTCTAATTACGCTTTAATTACGCTAATGTTGAAATTGGAATTAGGGGCCCCACCTAATTCACCGACACAAAATCTTCTAATTTCGTTCACTATTTAATTTTTTTCCCCTTTTTTTAATGCAACGCTATCGTAATCATTAAAATATTGTATTACTATCGAATCATAATATTGCATTTCAACTACTTTTCATAATTATTTAATTAATAGCTAGCATTAAGTTAAGAACAAGTTGCTATCCACTTTTCTCACAAGTTAATTGAAAGTAGAAATAACATGCATTACTTTTTCAATGTGGTTGCAGCTGTAGTGGGGGAAAAGTTCTTGGCCCGGGACATCACTTTCCAAAACACGGCCGGGGCCGCCAAGCACCAAGCCGTGGCGCTCCGGGTCGGGTCGGACCTATCGGCCTTCTACAAGTGCGACATTCTAGCCTATCAAGACACTCTCTACGTCCACTCGAATCGTAATTTTTTTGTACAGTGCCTGATAGCCGGCACCGTCGACTTTATTTTCGGGAATACGGCCGCAGTCCTTCGGGACTGCGACATCCACGCCCGCCGACCCGGTTCGGGCCAGAAGAACATGGTCACAGCCCACGGTCGGACCGATCCGAACCAGAACACTGGCATTGTGATACAAAAGTGTAGAATTGGAGCGACCTCGGACTTGAAGCCGGTCCAAGGAAGTTTCCCTACGTATCTCGGAAGGCCGTGGAAGGAATATTCTAGAACCATCATCATGCAGTCGACCATATCGGACGTGATCCACCCGGCCGGGTTTCACGAGTGGAGTGGCAATTTTGCTTTGAATACTCTGACTTACGGAGAGTACCAAAACACCGGGGCGGGTGCATCCACTTCCGGTAGGGTTAAATGGAAAGGGTACAAAGTGATCACCAGTGCGACAGAGGCCCAGGGTTACACGCCCGGGAGGTTTATCGCCGGTGGGAGCTGGTTGAGTTCGACCGGCTTCCCTTTTTCACTAGGGTTGTGATTTCTTATAATACGTCTAATTTTTATTTGACGAAATTTGTTGCCGTTATTATTGAGGCCCATTTGATTTGGATTAATAATCTTGGAGTGTGTCTTTAGTGAGTTTGGTATTTAAAGCAGGAATAAATTGTATGAAGATTGTGGTTTGTAATAATATATAATTAGTACAAAATATTTGATTAATATTTTTCTTTATATTCTTTAGCTATACAATCCACTAATTTAAAAGTTATGTTGAATTTATAATTTGGTGAATAATGGGCCCAAGCCCAACAAATGGCGCGGACAAAAGTTGAGCTTAACAAATGCAATTAGAACTTGAAGGCAGTTAACGTGGAATATATGAATTTAAAAACAGTAGCGTGATTCATTTGGAGCTTAACATATCGAATACTGCGATTCAATTGATTAAGGCGTTCGGATTCAAGGAATTGAAGTCAGATCCAAAGCAGTTACCGGCAATGGCCAATAGAATCAGTGAGTAACTTTTACTCAGATTCTTGATTTTAATTGCATGCGATAGCTCATTTTCTTTAATGTAGAAGTTGATTAATTATGTTGCATTAATTGTGTAACCGATCGGTGCATGTGTAATTACTCTATTGCCGTCGTGACGGTGGGTGGTTGTGGATTCCGGTGGCCGACGATTGATCTCTGTGAGTGGGTTTCATGGATTCTTGAGTTTGATTGCATGAAATAGCTCATGTTCTTTAATGGAGATAACATATGTTCAGAATTCATTTGATAATTAGGTAGTGTAGAAGTTGATTACTGCCTTTGGTTACTCTTTGGATTTCAACCATTATTCTTTCTTGGCCTTTTAACTTCTTTCCTTGTAGTACTTAATAAATGTTACATTTATTTCCTCTCGTACAATACATACCTTCTTTATTTACAGGGGTGTATTCAATTGAGATTTTGTTGGATTTTTTGTACTTTAAAAAGTTTGTGGATTTAAAAAATCTATAGACTCCATGCAGAGTTTGACTGACTCATGCAGAGTTTAGCTGACTTTTTTTTATTGATTTACTTGAATTTTCATAGATTTGACAGGATTCTAGAATACATTTTTTTTTTTATTGATATACACTTTTTCTCTCAACAATTTTATATATTTTTCAATTCATTCACATAAATATATTCTGCATACATCAAAATTTTATATATTTTTCAATTCATTCACATAAATATATATTCTGCATACATCAAACTATTTTGTATAACTATGAGTCTATGACTATATATATATAAACATTCCCATCAGATTCCTTCTTCCTTTTTCTTATTTTTCTTTTCTTTTTAAATAATTAAAATATGGTTTTACCCTGGTCTCCCCACTTCACCATACCCCGAGCAGATTCTTTCTTCCTCTCCGATGTTGACCTGATGCACGACTATAATTTCATAAATGAATTTTGCATGATTTTATATGAGTTGAGTTGTTCAAGAATTCAATAGAAATTCTCCCAGATAAAGGTACAGATATATAGTATATTTTAAGGGTAAAACCATAAAATGATAAAGGAAAAATTTAATAAAAATTTTCAACCACAAAATCACGTAATGATGACCAGATAAGTGAGTTGTTCAAGAATTCAATTATAGAAGAAGACTGGATTTTGAGGATGAGTTTTTTCTATGTTGGTACGTTTATTTGAGAGAATCCATAGAAATCTCTGGTTCTTAAGTGAGATTTTGAAGAGTGAAATTTACTCATATTTTTTGAGAGAATCAAAGAAAATCCATAGAGTGTTAAAATCCATGGACTATTGAATACTTATAGATTTTTTAAGACTTTTTAAAATCTATATTGAATACCTCATGATTTTTAAAGACTTTTTAAAATCTGTATTGAATACCTCAGGATTTTTAAAGACTTTTGAAAATCCGGATTGAATACCCTCGGACTCTGAAAGTCTAAAAAAATCCTACAAACTCCACAACCAATACACCCCCCTTAATTTATCATTGTGATAATCTTACTAACATTCTGTTTCCTTAGGGAAAGTATCATGGGCTTGCCTCAGATCAAAAGCTACCACATACCAAAGTTTGCCCGCAACAATTTCGAGAAAGAAACACGAGATCGCTACACTGTACGCAGCTCTTGAGGGGTCCGTTGAGCGAATCGAGGAGCTGGATGCGTTGATCGGAATGCTCAATGAGGTGATCACAGAAATGCAAGAGGATGATGTCTTTTATGGAAGGGCCATCCGTCAAGAATCAATCACGGAGATTAAGTATGACTTGTGAGACAATCATATCATAATATTTTGTGTGTGTATAGTCCCTTACAATTGACTAAATAAATATTGCAATCAGTTATAAGTCAGAAAAATTTCAAACGACATTTGATATTAGGTATTGTGTATAAGTAATTTTCAAAATTTTATTTGCTTTATATAATTTTCATTCATTTTTTTTATAAAATATTTAGAGATATTGATAAATTTTAAATTGCTAACTCATTCTTATAAACATACCGCATTATTATTGATTATTTTTACTTAAAATTAAAAATATTTTTCGTGCATTGCACGGGTACATAATAATTGATATTTTACTTAAACTAGACCTTATTGACCAATTTAAAATAAGGCAACAACTCTTCCTAAACAATAATTTATGATTTTATTTATTCTAAAAAATAAATTATGGTTTGATATCGATAGTTTAACTGATGATTTACAAATTGATATTTTATTTTGTATTTAATTTGTCATTTGAAAATGATTAATTTCGTCTTATACATTTGTATTTCGTTTGAATAGCTTTAAATTCTTTTGTCATATATTCTCAAACGTCCCGAAAAGATGGTAATCATGGTACAAATAAGAAGAAACTTGTTTAAAAGGCAATGTTAACATTTGTGTGAATCCTTTTCCTAGACTAGATCACATTGATGTCGTCGTCGTCAGCTCAATGCACTAGCTCATATTTGCTATCATGATTTATCAATTTTACAAAGTCCTTTTGTATCCTCTCCTCTCATGCCGGTAACATTTTTTTTTAATCTAAGAGACAGAAATAAAGAAGGTCAAGGGTTATTAGAAAGTTCTATTAGTACATGAACTATTATTGATTTTGTATGTTATTATTTGTCACAAATGACAAAATTTGGTAGAAAGTTCCAGTAAAATTTAAAATTCAAGCAACTTTTTTTTCACAATTTCTATGTATCCAAAATACAATTAAAGTCAATTAGAAAATACTAGAAAACCAATCTCAATTGTATGCAAAGTCGTTGAGGACCAAACGATCATGCACAATGACTAAGTATAAATACGTTCCATGTACCACTTCTTTGCAAATAAGAGGAAGCAACCCAATATAATCAACATATAAACAAACTCACCCAACGTCATTGAGGACCAAATGATCATGCATAATGACTTAGTATAAATACGTTCCATGTGCCACTTCTTTGCAAATAAGAGGAAGCAGCCCAATAAAATCAACAAATAAACAAACTCGCCCAACTAGCTGCAACTAGGGCTAGACGCTGCCGATAACCTCTTGTCAAGCGAAAGTTCATGTAATCGAAGTTCAACAGGTAAAATAATGAAACACACAAACTTAACTTAAATATTTGTTTTGAACATAGGATAAAAAATCAGTTAAATTTAGAATTTTACCGGAACTTTTCAACAAATTTAAAAATATAAAACCAAAAAATCCACTCTCAATTGGTTCAGCTCATCTCGTTCAACAATGGCATTGCGTCACTCAATCTTCCGAGAGAAAGAGAATAAAACTAGTAGCTTACGATGTTTTGCTGTATATGACCTTGTATATGATAGTACCTTTCTTTTCTCAGAAAAAGAGAGATGGACACGTGTAAGAGCAGAATGTGCTCCTGTCCAAATGATAACTACTTCAATACGTAGGAGGCAGGAAGAAATTAACACTCTCAACATTGAACTTGTTGGGGTTGAAGAAAGGGTTGCGAACCTTCAAAACCTCATAGATGAAGCTCGCGAAGAGATGCAGCATATGGAGGAAGCAAAATGTGAAAGAGTTTTGACCTGTATTAGGGTTGAGATATTTATTTCTATTGATTCGTGCTCTATGATTCTATTCTTTACGGCATGTGGTAGTGATGTTTTCATCTCTCGACAAGCTTTGTTGGAAAGGAAAATTGAGTGACGCAATGCCGTTTGTTGAACGAGATGAGCTGAACCGATTGGGAGTGGATTTTTTGGTTTTATATTTTTAAATTTGCTGAAAAGTTCCGGTAAAATTCTAAATTTAACTGATTTTTTATCCTATGTTCAAAACAAATATTCAAGTAAAGTTTGTGTGTTTCATTATTTTACTGATTTGAACTTCGATTTAATGAACTTTCGCTTGACAAGAGGTTATTGGCTTTTATTGGGCTGCTTCCTCTTATTTGCAAAGAAGTGGTACATGGAACGTATTTATAGTAAGCCATTATGCATGATCATTTGGTCCTCAATGATGTTGGGTGAGTTTGTTTATATGTTGATTTTCCCTTCTTCACAATGTAATTGTATGATCCAGAGACATCTCTTCTTTCTGCAAATTCATTATTAGGGATGTCAATCGCGCCAACTTACCGGGTTCGCTATTGGGTTGGGGGCTCTTCGGTTCGGATCAATTGAGCTTCTTTTTTTTCTTTTTCTTTTTTTTTTTTTTTTTCTTTCGGGCTAATTTTTTTAGGCCCTAACCTTAACCGTCTCGGTTTTGAGCTAGCCCATTAGGCCAAAGAGTTTATGAAAATAAAATTGACCTCGTATAAATATAAAAATAAACATTTTTTCAACACATATTTGTATAAAATCAATAAATAATTTCGTAAATATTCATAATTCAACAAGCATCTTTTCTAAATATTAATCTTTATTTTAATTTTCACCTAGGGTTGAAGGAAAAACATATAGAATTTAAATGATAATTACATTTTTATAAAGAAAAAATTAAAACATACTAAATAATAATTAAAAACAAGACCTAACTATCAAATTTATAGGTAATGTAATTAAATATCAAATGAATTTTGACACATGACCATCCCAACGGGCCAATCCGGGGGCTTTTCGGTCTAGCCCTATCGGGCTTGAGCTTTTTTCGGTCCGACCTTATCGGGCTTTTTTTATTTTATTTTTGGGCTATAGGTTTTTGACACTAACCCACCTTTTTATCGGGCTATTCGGGTTGGCCCGTCGGTCTCGGACTAAATTGACATCCTTACTCATTATCATCACCAGAAATCCCAGTTTCAACGTTTGTTCTTAGCATAGCGGATAAGCCTCTAACCTGATCAACATCAACAATTGATGAAAATTTATACTAATTTAAAACATAGTTAAAAGAAGTGTAAAAGGGAAAAGGTAGTGTGCGCATATTGTTGAAATACAACAAGATTGTGATCCTTGTTGATTGAAGCAAGTTGTCCCAAATCTACCATCGCAGTATTCATCTCCGTCTCGGATGCCAACAACCTTAGAAGGTTCATAGCTGGACATCGAACCCTGTCCCATGACACGACGGTATTTGATTAAAAAAAATATACATCGAGTCAGGAAATAATAATAAAAAATGAAATAAATCTCCATCAAGGGCTTCTGCAGGGGGGAAGGGGGGCTGGAAGCAGCGGCGGAGCTAGGATTTGATTGTGGGGTGGGCTAAACAGTTAACACTTCGACGCAATAAATTTCACTAATTATATACCAAAAAATTTCGATGCTCACATAAGTTGCGTTCTGTGATACTTCCATACATAAAGTTCATCAATAATAAAGTCTTTATATATATTTTTGACAAAATCACAATATAAAGCATTAGCAAATCTTCAAGTAACTTATCTTCTACAATATCTTGTCACCAAGTATCATCTTCATCATGGAAAATGCTTGTAGCCGAATGAAGGTTCCCGAGCTACCTTTACTATTTTGGTGATCACGTCTCTTAAACAAATACTTCCCCCGTCCCATTTTTCTTGACACGTTTTTATTATTTTATACTTACATATGTTCAAAAAGGTATCGAGAAAATAAGATGGAGGAAGTATTATATAAGTCATTTTTTCCTTACAAAATATTCACGTTCCATTTAAATTTATGAAATAATGCACATAGAAACAAACCAAATTAATTTCTCATCATAATCAAATATTTTTAAATTTATTACATCAACAAGAGATTGCTAATACGGAGAACTTGAAATTCAGATGCTCCCCATCTAAATTTCAAATTTAAGATAATTTAAATTATTAACTACTTTAACTAGTAAATTTACATATTTTATTTTGCATAATCAGTGTTATTTTTCAAATTGTTGAAAACTTAAACAATTATAATTGGTACAATAATCGAAAATTTCGTACAATTCACTTCATTTGGGAAGTTTCATTCTGTATATATTCTAATGTATGTCCAACTAAAGTCCCTCAAAGTCAATTCTTAAAAATTCATAAAAAATTTCTCCTCCCAAAAATTGAAGACTACGAAATTGAAGAGTAAAAAAGATATATAGTATAAATTTAAGTTAAAAGATAAAGAATAGGAAAAAGAGTCTTACCAAAGTAATTGAAGAGAGAGTCGATGCCAATTCTGAAATCAACAGCAATTGATAGCGAGAGAGCCGAGAGCTCACTGCCGAAAGGTTAGGGATGAAGAAAGGTAAAGTTTTTTTTTTTTGTCTTCTTACGTTAAGATTTTGTTAAATTTTACTCCTTTTTTTAAATCTTTTCTAAATTCAAAAAATAGTGATTAGACTACACAAAATATAAGGCCCACTTCACTTTTTTACTAAGTAATTTTGGCCCACACAACATATTTTATTGAACTAGGCCCAATTCTTTTATTTCTTTCTTCTTTCTCTTCAAATAAATAGAAACAGTAGAACCAGTGAGGATGTCGCCGCCTTGACTGCATATTTCTTGTTCGGCGCCGGCGCCGGGTGGGCTGGTGCATGAAAGACTCGATGAATACTCATTTTTCCTCGTAAGCTAGCGTGGGCTTAAGGTAAAAAAATACAAAAACAATCAAAATTATAGGAATAAAAAAAAACAAAAAAACAAGTGGGGTGAGCTTCAGCCAACCCTCACTTCAACGTGGCTCCGCCACTAGCTGGAAGGGCTATCACACCCGTACGGGTCATGGTGTACTTGGTGTCTGTTAGCATCACCATGTCAGACTCTTCAAATAATGGCCGCAGAGCATCTTGAACCTGATTACCATAGCGCGTGAGGTTTGAGGATGATAATTTGAACAAGATCGGGTCTCCTCCCCACAGCCTGAACATATTGAGGCAGAAAACATCATTCATCGACTAGATCGTGGCAAGCTTCGTCCTCTTGAAACCATAAATTTCAGCCCTCAACTATTGCCTCGCAATAGAGATTTCCAGCCTCAAAGCGTCCAGCTCGCCTCTTGCAGCATTAGTGTCACGCCACTCGATCTTTCTTTGCAAGGCCACATGTCGAGAGACCAGATTCAACTCCAATTCATCACCATCGACTTTGTCTTCAATTTCTTCAGTGATGTCTTGGAGTTCTGCCTCCGGATTGTCTCCCAAAGCTACAATGGCAACATCCATCTCATGTTCGCTAGCCAACATCTTCATAAAGTTCAGAGATTGACAACAAACTCTGTCCCATGACACGTCGGTGTCTGATAAAAAAAAGAACCAATTAAAGAAAAGAATCATTCAATCATCAATTAACAAACACCAATTATATCTCCTTTAATCACTTATGTACTACTGTTATGCTGGTTTAAGGTTGCATTGCTCTTCAAGTTGGCCAGACAGCGAGCCATAAGTATTTGCTCGTCGTCTCTCTCTCCTTTTGCTTCTGTGATAGATAGGACAATACTGTTTATTAATTCTTGTACTATAATAAATGGACTAATACTAGTTTCCTCAACATTGAAGTTAAAAAGTTTTGTTTAAGTAAGTTTTTTCATTTGTTTTTGTTATTTAGTGTTAGGGACAACACTGATTCCTCCATCTCCGCTCAAATTAGCACAACTCATTCATACACCACATGAACATGACATATCTATAAGCTTTTTACTCTAGTGACAATATCATATGCTAAGTGAAATTAAGTTTTATAACATAAAACTATAGAGCCCATAAGCACCTAAAATGTATTCACATTCATCTTTTATGAACTTCAAAGTCTCTGTATTGGATATAGCATACATAAAAATGAGTAAAATCATCTTTATATTAAAACCATAGAGCCCATAAGCACCTAAAATGTATTCACATTCATCTTTTATGAACTTCAAAGTCTCTGTATTGGATATAACATACATAAAAGTGAGTAAAATCCTCTTTATATTAAAACCATAGAGCCCGTAAGCACCTAAAATGTATTCACATTCATCTTTTATGAACTTCAAAGTCTCTGTATTGGATATAGTATACATAAAAATGAGTAAAATCCTCTTTATATTCGGTCTTCCGTCTCATTATGGTATGAATACAAGAAATCCAGCACTCTTATTTAAAATTCATGTTTTTAAGTTTAACAGATCATTGCACCCAATTTACTGAAGATCTGTCCCAGAATAAACTAACCAGGAAACTTCTGGAAAAAAAAAACTACATCTACTTTTCAAGCTAAGCCTCATCCCGTGAATTATTTCAAATTAAAAATGATCTGCATAGAACAGACTCCAAAGGAATTTAATTTTACAGCAATGCATAAGTAAACACCACAAATTCGCAAGTGAGTTGCAAAAACGGTGTTCTCTTAGCAATGGAGATTTAGAACAAAAATAAAGGTGAACAGAGTACAACGAGTCTATGTTAATCATATAAGTAATATACAATCATAGCTTAAAGGAAAATGAGTCAATGTATAGAACCACTTCCAAAGCAACCAACAAAACCCATCTATAAACAATGGGGAAAAAGACATTCGTTCTTCAATCACATAAAACCAAATGAATGTTCTCAACGAAAGAGTATAGCATCACCAACCATTTATCCTAACTATTACTAGGTACATTACGCTTCAAAGCCAGCTCATAAAACCATAGAGCCCATGAGCACCTAAAATGTATTCACACTTATCTGCTATGAACTTAAAAGTCTATGTATCGGCTATAGCATACATAAAAATAAACAAATTCCTCTTTTTATTTGGTCTTCCGTCTCGTTATGGTATCAATCCCAGAAATCCAGCACTCTTATTTAAAATACACGTGTTTAACAGATCATTGCACCCAACTCACTAAAACATCTGTCCCAGGATAAACTAATCAGGAAATTTGTGAGGAAAAAAAAAATACATCTACTTTTCAAGCTAAGCTTCATCTCATGAATTATTTGAAATTTTAAAATGATTTGCGTAGAACAAACTCTGAAGGAATTTAACTTTGCAGCAATGCTTAAGTAAACATGACAGATTTGCAAGTGAGTTAACACAGGCAGCAGTTAAGAGGTTAATGTTCAGGAAAAGGGCAAGTTCTTATGTAATTAATTGGAACTGAGGGCATACTCTAATGCGACTCTAAATAAAACAGATAGTCGAAATTTGTTTATGCCTCTCCACTTGAACTAAAAGGCTAGAGCAGATAGAGTAGAAGTGAGGCACGTACTAGCTTTAAGAACCAAGACACGTGGTGAACACCAAACCAAAGACACGTAATTAAGCAAACAATCCAATAAAACAAGAAACAGTACATATAACTATTAGCCCAAACTGAAATTGGAAATGAGATACAGTTTTCTCGCAGCAATAGAGATTTAGTACATATAACTATTAGAAATGAGTCCATGTTAATCATATAACTAATAGTATTAGACAAACATGGCTTAAAGGAAAATATACAGAACCACTTCCAAAGCAACCAACAAAAACTCAACACGGAATAATGGAGAGAAAACATTATTTCTTCAATTACATGTCACAACAAAAACCAAAAAATTATCATGAACGTTTCTCAACGAAAGCATCAGCCATTTATCCTAACTATTATTTGGTACATTACGCTTCAAAGCCAGCTCCATCTAAACATAACCTCCAAGTTGAATGCATACTTTCCTTTCCATTTTCCAGAATATTAATTATTTTACTTTTCTGAAAATATATTGCTGACTTTGACTAACTAACTAAAATGTTACCCCGTGTAGATAATTCTAACCAAATTTTAAATAATAAATTAAAATGTATTATGTTCGATTCAAATTCTTTAAAAAATTTCTTTACTTATTATATTTTATATTAAATTTAACAATATACAATCTAAATTAATACTCCTATGAAAAATGTAAACTAAGAAAAAGAATCTATTTATCTATAATGATATTACTAAAGTTTGTTGGTTAACATAAATACTACAATGCTAATTTGTTTTATTTGAGTTGCAAAACTATATACAGTAGCAACTGATTTTGTAACATTTTCTTATTAAAAATAATCGAAAAACAGAGCTCTAAGTGAATTTTACCTAATCTAGATGTGTTATTTAAATGAATATAATTGTCCGTAAATATAAATATAATTTTATCAATTGTTTATGGTTAGAGATTGATTTAAAGAGAGGACCTCCAAAACTTATTGAAGTGAGGAAAAAGCCCCCATTCAACCAACCGAAGGATAATTAAATTAGCATTTAACATTTAGATTTATTCCCAGTTCCAATTATCATTACAGTAAAACATCAAACATTACAATCATGTGTATTTAACATTAAATTAAATTTCAATTAAATTGTCATTTTAAGTAAAATTTTCACGATTTTGAGTTCAAATTTAATTATTTCTGCAACTAATTCTGAATATCATGATTCATGATGATATATGTAAAATATTGATAATATAAATAATTAATCTACATTTAATTGATCGAACGGATGTTATTGATTAACAGTAAGTAGTGAGTTACATTAGCTGATTAGCTTAACAATACAATACGGTAGTTGGAATTGGCTTGGGAGCCTCTATCCCCAAATTAGTGTCTCAATAGTATCCCAAAACCTTATTTCTATTATTTTTGTTTATTTATTTTCAATAAATTTATTTTATAATAATTTTGTTTAATTTTATGATTATTTTCAAGGGTTCACCCATCCCAATTAGGGTTTACAATTATTTTTTTAAATTTAATTTTACTTTTATTAGTATATTAGAGTTGACAAATTTAAAAATAAAGTATATAATTTTAAAAAAATTCAATTTTTTTTATCAAAAAAAAAATCCATTTTTTTTCTTATAATACTTCCTCTGAGTCAAGATTCGTGACCCCTTTCTTTTCGGTACGAGATTTAAAACGAAAGTGTTTAGTGTTTTAACTGTATTGTTTAGGGAGTGAGTATTGTTTATGTATTTAGCCATATTTGTATATATTCGATTTAATTAATTTAATTAATATTCTGAATTTTTTTGGTTAATTAATTAAATTAAATACTAATATAATTAATTATTACTGTATTTTATTTATTTTGTTTTTTGTTTTTTTTTTGTTTTTTTTTTTTGTTTTGCAAATTGACAAACTGTATAAAATTGATGAACTAAGCACTATCAATTTGAAATCAGTACATTTATTAAGGAAATTGGGCCAAGATCTGAGAGCTTCGCTCGTACCCAGTGAGGGGTAGCGGCGGCCTCCAATCCCGCTCCGGCAACTCCGTCCATGGCGGGCGGAGATTACCGTATCTCCCAGGAAGAATTGGCAGCGAGATCCGAAAAGGAGCGCGTGGGGGGCTTAGGTTGCCGTCAGATTCGAAATACCGAAAATTTAGGGGAGCACGGCGCCTTCGGCGAGTCACCTCGCGGCCTGCGAGCCCGCCGCGACGGCGAGTCGATGCGACGGGAGGGTTGCCGGTTGATCTCCAGGCCGACGGAGGCGAGGGGGATTGAGATCTGTGAGAACTGCTATCCATGGCGAGAGAGAGATCGAAGTGGAATGGCGAGAGAGAGAGAGAGATCTCGAAAATTAGGGTTTTTACTTGAGAGATGAAGAACACAGTTCTCAAAGAGGGGGCATCGAGAATGATGTTTCAAGAGATGTTTTGGTAGATGAGAATTAAGTGTAGTAGTGAGAATAAAGATGGTAGGTGGAATTTAATTTTGTGCTTTTAATTTCTGTTTTTTTTTTTGGATAAAAATAGTTTTAATAAAATTTTATTAAATGATGTTAATTATAATAAGGTAAAAACTAATTGTGCAATTAGTGTGTTAATTATATGATTTATTAAATTATAGTATTTTTATTTTTATAAAAACAATATAAAATTAGTAGAAATTAGATATTGAGACACTATTGAGACATAGTTTTTGGGATAGTGGATACCATCTCGTTGGAATTAGCCACGTTGCAATCTTTAAGGCGGCGATTAAGCCAAGATATAATATACTAATTCTCTTACCATTTTGAAAAGGGAAAATTATAGTTTATATCCTGAACTATTCACTATTTAACAAATATATCCTAAACTATCAATAATTACAATAAAATACATGAACTATTAATAAAAGTAACAAATGTACCCCATATTCTATTTAGGCAATATAAATGTGAGGTGGAATTTTTATACCTTTTTTATATTTCATAAGAATAATGACATGGCAACTAAATTAAATTATTTAAACTACTACCTAATTAGCAAAATGTTTTAAATATTTAATTAAAATTTTGGGGATCTCTCGCCCCTCCTTCTCCATGGCGCCGGCAATGCCGTCGTACGTCACTTTCACCGACACCCACTGCTTCACTGGAGATGCCGCTGTCAATCAGGCCGCCAGAAACCCGACATGAGGCGCTGGCCGTTCAAGGTCCATCGCCGGCGCTTCCAACGAGCCTACCGTCGTCACCTACAAAGACGAAGACAGAAGATTTGCGGCGGAGGAGATTTCAGCCATGGTGCTCGGCAAAATGAAGGAGATCGCAGAGGCATATCTCAGATCGGCGGTGGGGAACACGGTTGTGACTTGTGACGGTGCCTGCTCATTTCAACGAGTCTCAGCGGCAGGCCACCGTCGACGCTGGGCTTATCGCCTTCGGCCTGGACAGAAAAGCCACCTCCTCCGGCGAGAGAAACTTGCTCTTCTTCGACCTCGGCGGCGGCACCTTTGACGCGTTCCTCGCCACGATTGAGGAAGGCATCTTCGAAGTGAAGGCCACCGCCGGCGACACTCACATCGGAGGGCAAACTAGTGTCCCAATGGTGTCCCAAAACCTTATTTCTATTATTTTTTTTTCAATAAATTTATTTTATAATGATTTTGTTTAATTTTATGATTATTTTCAAGGGTTCACCCATTCCAATTAGAGTTTATAATTATTTTTTTAAATTTAATTTCACTTTTATTAGTATATTAGAGTTGATAAATTTAAAAATAAAATATATAATTTTAAAAAAATCCAATTTTTTCTTATAAATATCTATTATGATTTACTAAATTATAGTATTTTTATTTTTATAAAAAAACAATATAAAATTAGTAGAAATTAGATATTGGGACACCATTGGGACATAGTTTTTGAGATAGAGGATATCATCTTGTTGGAATTAGCCACGTTGGCATCATTAAGGCGGCGGTTAAGCCAAGATATAAAAATACTAATTCTCTTACCATTTTGAAAATTCTCTATGAGATTTCATACGCTGCGCCTTTCTTCATTGAGGAACCCTAAAGGTATCGTCTTCTTTCTTCATGGAGCGTACTCGTTCTAAGCAACAAAAGCCGATTTCTAGAAAACGAAAGCGAGAGCGAATGGTTGGTAACGAATATTTTATTTGAATACTCTTAATTTATTCTTGCATATTACTAGTAACTATAATGTTTGGCCCGTGCGATGCACGGATTGTATGGACTTGTTTTTTTTTTTTTTTTCTTTTTTAAACTTACTATAGAATTGAAGAATGTATCTTGTACGCGTGTTATATATAAGAAAATAGTCGAATTTTGAGATTTATTTTGACATCATGAATAAATGAATGGGCCAATTGATTTAATTTTAAATTTAATGTATGCATAATTTTATTAGTATTTGTAAAAATAATGTTCAACGTCAAAATTTAATATGATAAGAAAATATATAATTAAATGATACTGTGTGGTTATTGTTACTTAGCAAAAAGAAAAAAAAAATCTTACTATTTTTTACTTACTTACATTTCTATGGGAAAAATTAAATTATATATATTTAAATTGAATTTGAAATATAAAAATTTGAAAAATTTCAGTTTCTTTGTAAACAATATCTTAATTTACGATTTAGAGTGTGCTCTCTATGGTGGGAAATTATCATGGGAAAAGAGAATAATCACCCTTTAAATTTCCCACATTTTCCCACCTTCTACTCCTTTTTCCCCTTCCTTTCACTCTAATGGAAGGATAATATTTTCACTCCATGTTGGTGGGATTCTATTGAACAAAGAGTAAAATTCTTCATCATTGATAAGGATG
This sequence comes from Mentha longifolia, assembly GCA_001642375.2. Classification (NCBI taxonomy): domain Eukaryota; kingdom Viridiplantae; phylum Streptophyta; class Magnoliopsida; order Lamiales; family Lamiaceae; genus Mentha; species Mentha longifolia. Next base: position 1,516,222 of record CM038116.1, read on the forward strand.
TGGGAAAATGTGGGAAATTTAAAGGGTAACTGTTCTCTTTTCTCTCGTTTTCCCATTATAATTTTTTATCATAAAGAACACACCCTTACAGTATAATTTAGTTAGTTGGCTTTACCATGGTACACGACAATACTCTAGGATATTGACCCCTCCAGTGCACCATAATCGTCAAAACTTTGAACGAAATTTTATGCTATTTTTTATAGTATTAATTTAGCTACTGGTGTTTGTTTGTCCTCTATTTTTTCAACTACATTTGAACCATGATTTTATTTTTAAGGCATTTTACTTGATTATTTTTTTTCTTCATTTAACAATGACAATTTGTGGTTTATTTACTCATGTTATTTCCGTCACTACACAATCTAAGTTATAACAATGCGTTGTTTATTTCCTTCTATTATTTCAAGCACTACTAATTTAAACACCATATTTTCTAAAAATCTTCTTCCAACGTATATCCGAGTGTCATTAGATCTGCATGAGTAACCTCATTAGCAAAGACATACGAATGGGTTTAAATTTTGCAATAACTTAATGTTAACTCATAAATCGGTACATCAAAAAAAGATAATAAATTCCAATCTTGCCGGAGTGTTTTTCTATGACTAAATTTTATTAAATTTTTTTAGCAAAACCCATGCTAATGAAATTTGATACGCCCAAATCCAAATAATATGTTCTAGAAATACTCCAGCTCCTAAGGTTATCAATGTTTGTGTTGAGTTTTTCTTTTAAAAAAAAAAAAAAAAAAAAAAAAAGAGTATTGACCCATGATTCGTAAAAATGAAATAGATACATCATTTCAAACTTAATTACTATACTATATATTGTTGTTGTCTCCAACTTATAAAATTTTATTTGTCTGAATAAAGACTATTAAAGCTATTAAAGAGGAATGAGTTACAATATAAGTACACGTCTCTTCGGAATGGGATACAAATATAAGTACACGTCTCTTCAAACATATGTGTTATAGTAACTGTTAAATTCCAAAAATTGCCACCTAAATAGCGGTTTCAAACTCTTTCGCATGCGTAAATATACTAATTCATATTTTGTAATTAATGAATGATATTTACTTAAAAATGAATGAAAACAAAAAGATTAATTGTACACAACACGCCATTATTATATATTAAAAAATATATAACAATTTTGAAGTTGGACCTACAATTTTGTAGATATTAGTAGTATTATAACATCTCTCTTGTTTGATAATTAAGAATATGAAGAAGGAATCTAGCAGCTTCAAATCCAACGCCGGTCCCATTAAAGCTATGATCATTGCCGGCACTGGCGACTCCAGCATGGAGCATTGGGGGTACAGCTGTACCCAAAAAAAAAAAAAAAAAAATTTTTTTTTACTAGTATTATGTATTATGTATATATATTAACAAAAAATACTAGTATTATGTATATATTCTGTAAAATGGTACTATTAATGTTATATACTCATTCTGTCCCGCTGAAATGGTCTTCCTTCTTGAACATATGTAAGGAGTATAATAAGAAAACAATGTTATTTCGGTGGGACATAAGGAGTAATTATTTTTCGCACCCCCGAATTATAATTCCTGGGGTCGCCTGCCGGAGTAAGTTATTCAAGATGGGAAGATTAAAGGTGTCCCAAATGAACCCGGCCCTTTTCTACTAATAATGTAGAAAATCGATGGCACACAAAGGCGATTTGAATTTTGCACACTGATGCAATTTCATTGTGCGTGGAGAAATCCATCTAGTTCATCTCTTCCGGAAATAAAACGTGTAAAGTTTAGAAATTTTCAGATTCCAAATTAAATGTCTTACAGATAAGCTCCATGGGCGCTGCCTGTAGCAGCCATAAAAATATTTGCTCGCTTCAAATCTGCACAATCAAAAATTAATTAGTTGTTACTTCTATTGCCGTTGATCTCTCCGATAAGTTTCTCTACGACTGTAGCCAGAAAAATAAGTATTTATAGAAAGTTGAGGTGTGGGGGGGGGGGGGGGGAATTCGAGAAACCTTTCTGCACGTTTTGAAGAAATTAGCACCAATTAATATAATCACCCTTTCTGCATAATTTGCTAATCTCGTCTATACCATAAACTCATACCTTGATCCCAAAAATTATGTATATAAAGGGCAGGAGTTTCATTTTTCACCCAATAGACATGTCGATTGGAATTTCATCATAAAAAATTAAAAAGTGATCTTTCACCAAAAGATTTGAATACAAATGTAAATTTAAATTACAATCGAAATTAAAAATGAATTTAATTTACTAAAATGCCCTCCGTACTATGTTTTTATATAGTATATAGATTTGTACGGATATCACTACAAGAAAAATTGTATCTAGTAACAATAATTTTGTCAGTTCTTATCACTATACGACCTGTCACTGTGCTATATAGTGACAGGTTAGACATAAAGTATAGTGACAGGTCGTATAGTATTGTCACGACAGAGTTTTTCTTGTAACCTTAAAAATTCTGTGATAATATGTTTGGATGCATGCAGGGAACAGATCATGGTAAAGTTGGGACTATGAAAAAGCGATATTCGAGTGATAATGGTGGAATCGATAAGTTACCTGATGATGTACTAATAATTAACATTCTGTCTCGCCTGAGTCTCAAGGAAGCCGGTAGGGCAAGCGTCCTAGCGTGTAGATGGAGATACTTATGGATGTATGCTTATGGGACTTTGTGATTTGATAATAGGGCTACGGTGACCGGAAAATTAATGGATAGGAAAAAATTCGAACTATGGGTGAACATGGTGGTGGAGCATCATCAAGCTCGGTATATTGAGGGCATGACCATCTGTTTTAATGCAAGGGGAAGGGAATGTGAGCCTAGTGTAGTTGATAGTTGGGTGAATTTCGCTATGCGAAAGGAAGTTCAGAGATTCGAATTGAATCTTTCATTCAAGGACAAATATGAATTCCCGAGTGTTGAAGGGTTGCTATCACTTCCGAATGGGGTAATCACATCTCCGTTTTGTCGCCTGAGAACCCTTAGATTGGACCATGTAAATATCATGGGCTGTGTAGTTTATTTTTTTCTAGCATCTTGTCCCGATCTTGAAGAGTTGTTTATACAATTTTCTCAAGTTACGATGAATCTTAGAGTTGTTGATCCACCTAGACTGAGGGTTTTGGAGGTACACAGATGCTTGAATATACAGAGTCTGGAGGTATCTGCAGTGAATCTCGTCTCGTTGTCATATGGTGGAAAGGAAAAGAGTTTGAAGTTGAAGAACACTCCTAATCTTTGCGAGTTAACTATTAGCGATGATTTCTGCTTGTCCTTTGTTATGAAACCTGAGGATCACATGAGCTATTCAGTTCAGCTGGAGAAGCTTGTCTTGGATTTTCAATTACTGGTTAGTTCGTTTCTGGATAAATCGTGATCATCATACGTAGGCCAGGGTTAACATTTTGCTAACTCTTTTATCCTTTTAACAGAATAGGGAAAGTATTCTAGCTCCTGATGAATGACCTCAGTTATGCTCTCTCAAAAGAGTAGATGTTCAAGTTTACACAGCAACTAATCATTACCACGTTGTTTTCTACGTTGCAGCATTTCTCCAGGCATGTCCACAACTTTGCGAGTTTAGGGTTGAGGTGAATCCTTTTTCTTGTCAAGATTCAAATTAATGGTTCCCTTAGCTTGTCAAAATTAATTTTGTCTAACCCTAATCTGTATGGTTTAATTTTTTCTTTTTTTTCATTTTGTCACAGATGAACCACTTGCCCTACCCCACGAGAAGTGTACGTATCTGACTCGCTCTACTTCTACACATTTTGTCAATGTTAATATTCTCGACTTTTTCCTTTTTAACTCGAGTAATCCGCACCATTACAGGATAGGTTGCCGTTTCTTATTTTGCAGTATTTTGGCGCTGGGAAAAGTTTCCGTAGAAAGATTAAGATTAAGGTGGTTGAGATAGTTGAGTACATAGGATCTAGGAAAGATGATGATTTTGTTTGGGAAGTAATGAAGATTGGTCGCGGCTCGATTCAGAGGGTTGTGATCGATACAAAGAGTGCTTACTACAACGATCCTTTACTCAGTAAGCACGTGAAAATTCAGAGATGGCTCCACAAGGAATTCAGGCGTCCTCTTAATTTCGGGGCAACCACACGGAATAAAAGAGAGATCGCTCAAAATTTGGTATCCGAATTCCCGCGCCGAATCAAATCCACTGTCATATGAAGATCGTAGCTTGTATAGTACTGTTATTTATGCTTTTTGATTATATATGGCCGAATTTGGAACATCTTTGATTAGAAACCAATCGTAATGGAAGAGTTAGAAACCAATAGTAGAATGGAATGGTGTTATAAATTCTTTTATAAATGATGGATTGATTTATTCTCTTGTGACACTTTATATGGAGATGCATGCATAATGCATTTACATATATAGTTATTTCACCGATTGTGCTGAATGCATTGCTGCAGGCTATAAATACTTGTGCTGAGGTTGAAACTTGATGGAATTGAACTATATGAATCTGTATTTGAGGAAAATGCTTGTTTATTAAAAAATAAAAAATAAATAAATGCTAAGAACAACGAGCGAAGTTGTTATTTCCTAGTACAAGAGCTCTTTCCCCATAAAATTATACTCCCTCTGTCTCAGGTATTCCGACACTTTTCTTTTCGGCACGGAACTTAAGACGGGAGTGTTTAGTGTGTAAAGTGTAATGTGTGTAGGGATGTGATGTGGTTTATGTATTTAGATATATTTTTAAACTAGAGCATCATAAATGCATAAAAACATATCCATGTTGATCTTAAATGAAAGATAGTATCAAGACCTTTAATTTGGTATATAAATCATAAAAATCGAATAACAAACGAGAAAGTTATGATAGTTTAAACTTTTGGGATTTAAATTATATTGGGATATGTGCTGAGATTTAATTAGATAATGTTAAGTGTAATAAGGGATTTACTAATTGTACTATTAATTAGCTAATTATTTCCCAAAAATGAAAGGTGTCAGAATACTTGAGACGGCTCAATAAGAAAAGGGTGTCAGAATACTTAAGACGGAGGGAGTACTCCTTACGTCTTTGCCGGTCTGAGAGTTCCGGTACAAGGTTTAATAAAAAGTTACTATACAAATTTTTGTAGTACGTGGAGTGAGGACCCATCATGTGTGGATTTAAAATAAATAATAATAATAATGATGTAATAAAGTTTAAAATGAAGAATAATAAGTAGAATTTAAGGGCCACGGGTCCTTCGGAGGACTGCCACATCCACGCCCGTCGAGGACGAGCGTTGACCTGGTTCGGGCCAGAAGAACATGGTCGTCACGGCCCACGATCGGACCGACCCGAACCAGACACTGGCATTGTGATACAAAAGTGTAGAATCGGAACGACATCGGACTTGAAGCCGGTCCAAGGAAACTTCCCTACGTATCTCGGAAGGCCGTGGAAGGAATATTCTAGAACCATTATCATGCAATCGTCCATATCAAAAGTGATCCATCTGGCCGGATTTCATGAGTGAAGTGGCAATTTCGCCCTCGATACTTTGACCTTACGGAGAGTACCAAAACACTGGGGCGGGTGCATCCACGTCTGGCAGGGTTAAGTGGATAGGGTACAAAGTGATCACCAGTGCGACGGAGGCCCAGGGTTACACACCCGGGAGGTTCATCGCCGGTGGAAGCTGGTTGAGTTTGACCGGCTTCCCTTTTTCACTAGGGTTGTGATTTCTTATGTATGTCTAATTTTTATTTGACGAGATTTGGTGTCGTTAGTATCGAGGCCCATTTGAATTGGATATAATCTTGAAGTGTGTTACTCCCTCCGTCCACGATTTCTAGAATTTTTTTTTTGCACGTGTTTCCACGCTTACTTAGGATGGGTTTTAAAATATAATTTTGAAATATTTTTTCTTTTACGGGATACTACGACACTTTTAGTATTCCGTAAAAGAAAAAATATTTTAAAATTATATTTTAAAACTCATCCTAGGTAAGTGTGGAAACGCGTACCGAAAAAAAGTCCAAAAAATTTTTGGACGGAGGAAGTATTAATTAGTGAGTTTGATTTTTAAAGCACAAATAAATTGTACGAAGATTCTGGCTTGTTATACTATATTCAATTAAAAAAAAAAAAAAAAAGTAAAATGTGAGTTAGCACTTAGCATGCACATGAAATTCAATAGATTTTAGGAAAAAAAATGTGTTCAATTCCAACAAGTTGGTTTTATTTAACCAAAATTTATTTTTGGTTTTATTCCAACTTCCAAGGCTTTAAATTTCGTATAAAATAAATATAAATATGGATTTAGTAAATTGCTAAATTAGGCCCATTCTTAAATTAGGATTGGCGTGACCAATGTGTAGAAAACAAGCCCATTTTCTTGGGCCCATTAAAATTTTCAGCCACTTTGTATAATAATGAAAGCTGCACCAAGAAAGAAATAAAGTTGGTTTTATTTAACTCACGAAATCATAAATGGAACTTTTTTTATTATTTTTATTTTTATTTTTTTGTCAACATTCAACAATATGAGAATGATTTGAAGTTAAGCTCAACTTGTACTCAGGGACTTGTTAGCATCAGCAGCATGAAATCTAAAACATGACAAATTTTTCAAGAATTGGTCATACCTCTCTCAGCAAAATCAGAATATTTATTATTAAAGTGGAAAAATTGTTTGACAAGTCTGATATATTTATTCTTATATCACTGAATTACTAATTTTTCTCTATTAAAAGACTTTGGTTGTAATTTTTCTGTTATGGGAGTAAAGAAGACTGTTATTTATAGAAACTGGCATGACAATAAGTGTTGTGAAGTGAAAGTTCTTCTCACTTCTTCTTTTCTCTCTCAAATTTCCAACACCAAAAGCAGTTCAAAACTTTCAGGCATTCCCAAAGGGCTCACCACTAGTCCAAGATATTTCAAGAGAAATCTTGAAACCGAAAGAAAATGAGAAGATGCTTAGAATCACAAATATTGTGTATTTTCTACAACCTCCGATAATAAAAATAAAAAGTCACAGAAGAGGTGGAGAACAAATACTCCATAGTACTAAGAATTAAGATAAGGTTGGTTAGTCAAAGATGGCAGCTTGTGTGTAATGCTACATTTCGTCAACATTCAAACTCCCCCTTTCATATTTTCTCTGCATTTTCTGCAACCTCTTCTTCTGTAACCAAATCTAAACCATACATACACACGAAGAGGAAGAAAATCAGATAGGTCGGAGATGGCGGCTGCTTATGGAGCTCTGGTTTCTGTTATGCAGATCATTCGTCAGATCCAGCACCATCCTTTCCCTCCCATTTCTCTCGACAATCAACAAGCTGAATCTCTCACTGAAGTTGTTTCCACCTTGCAAGAATTTCTCGAAGGTTATAATTCTCCCTTTGCCGATGCTGATGAAGCAGATCCCTTGGAGATGCGCATCGCAGATGCGGCTTATGCAGCTGAAGATGTGATCGAGTCGAATATTGTCGATCAGATTCTTCCTCATGGCGCGGAAAGTCAACGGAAAAGGCTAAGGTTCTTCAATTGGTTTCGAAGTCGAAAGGAACCCGAAGCTGATGGTGAGAAAAAAATCAATTCTTTGGACTTGTACGAAGGTCTGCAGAAGGTGATAGACGACTTGGATTTGATCAAAAAAGAAGCAATGGAGATTGTTGCAGAGAAGAAGAAGGATGTAGTCCGAGATCAGCTGCAGAGACAAGTCTCAGCATCACCTTCTCTCACTAGGCTCAGCAGCAGCAGCGACATGGTAGGCCGTGATGATGCCTGCCTCGAAATCATGGATAAGCTCACCGGAGGTGGCCGCCATCGCCAGCTCATTCCGATCGTGGGAATGGGCGGAATCGGTAAGACCACTCTCGCCCGAACTGTTTATTCCAAACCGCTTGTTAAGGAGCATTTCGATTTCTGTGCTTGGGCTACAATTTCTCAGCAACATAACAAGAAACAAATTCTTTGCGAAATCCTTTCCCAAACTAAAAGAGAAGGAGAACAACTGAGTAAAATGAGGGAAGATGAACTAGAACTAGAGCTCCACAAATACTTATCACATAGAAGGTTTTTGATAGTATTGGATGATATGTGGAGTATCGAGGCTTGGGAAAAGATACAACACTCTTTTCCTGATAATAACAACAGTAGTCGGATATTGGTAACTACTAGGCTATCGAATTTGGGTTCTCAATTGGATAACAATTATAGTCTTGAAATGAAGTTTCTTGATTTGGATAGTAGCTGGAATATGTTCTCCAAAATTGTGTTTGAGGGAAGAGATTGCCCCGTTGTACTGAAGAAAATTGGAATGGAGATCGTGGAGAGTTGCATAGGACTTCCTTTATCAATTGTCGTGATGGGAGGTCTTCTGGCGAAATCAGAGCCTACGAAAAAATATTGGGAATCTATTGGGAAGAACTTGAATTCAGTAGTGAATTCGGAGAATGATGATCGTTGCTTGAAAATACTGAAAACGAGCTATGATCATTTGCCGATTCATCTAAAGCCGTGCTTTCTATATATGGGAGTGTTTGAGGAAGATAGTGCGATCCGGGTCTCGACACTAATCAGGTTGTGGGTTTCTGAAGGATTTCTGAAACCAACAAGCGGTGGTGAGAGCTTGGAAACAGTTGCAAAAGAGTACTTGAAGAATCTAGTTGATAGAAACCTCATTCTTGTTCACATGTTGGGGTCAACCGGAGGCTTAAATTACTGCAAAATACATGATCTGTTGAGAGACCTCTGCTTGAGAGAAGCTCGAAAGGAGAGGTTTTATCATGTACTAGGACATGATAGCCCTCATGCCACGTGTAGTCAGCGCCGCATTGTTATTCCCAAAAGCGCTTCGGAGAAGGAAGTCCTTGAAGCCTTGGAATCTATGCCACGTATCCGTTCCTACATAAGTGAAGATGCGGTAGTTCGACCGTTGCCCAACTTGAGATTCTTGAGAATATTTAGAACACGTGAGATAAATAAGTATAGTAATGATAGTGGGTACATGGATGACTTGAGAAATATGTCTGAGTTAGTAAACACTCGGTATCTTAGTGATGGAGCTCATCGTGACTTGAAACTTCCTTCTTCAATCAATCTGCTGTGGAATCTTCAGACACTGATCATTGCTCATCCCAGCAGAGTAGTTGATGCACCTGTTGAAATTTGGAAGATGCCTCAACTCAGGCACATCCACTTCTATAGAGAAGGATTCTATCTCCCGAGTCTGCCGAGCAACAACAATACTAGTATTGTCATCATGGAGAATCTGCAGACACTCAAGGGAGTAAGGAATTTCAAGTTTGATGAAGAGATGGTTAGGAGAATTCCCAATGTCATGAGATTGGGATTAGAATACAACGACGATAAAAGAATTGGGTTCAATGGAGATGACTATTATTGTCTTAGCAATGTTAAATGTCTGTCCAAACTGGAATCTCTTAGCTACAGTTGTTTTGAAGCTTGTGATAATAATCTGCACATGATCACTTTCCCCGAGTCCTTAATGAAATTGACTCTTTTAGCGGATTCATTTGTTTGGCAGGGCGTGATGGAAAAGATAAGTTATTTACCCCATCTTCAGAAGCTAGTACTTATTGGTGGGGAGTTCAGAGGAGGCGAGTGGGAAACAGTTGAAGGTGGATTCCGCAGCCTCAAATTCTTGTCGTTGGGGACTTGCAATTTGGAGAAGTGGACGATGGAGAGCTCCTCCCACTTTCCGTGCCTTGAGAACCTTCATCTTACTATATTAAAAGGTTTGAAAGAGATCCCTGCAGAGATCGGAGAGATACCGACGCTGCAATTGATCACGTTGTATGATTGCAGCGAATCTGCTATGATGTCCGGGAGAAAGATAGTAGAGGAACAAGAAGAATCACAAGGAGAAGATCTACCCTTCAAGGTTGTAGTCGTCATCACTGGTAAGAAGAACCAAGAAGTGCAGAGCTTGGCAAATCCCAACTTTCACGTGGTGTGATGACATGGAGAAAGTTCTGACATCGAATTTCTGCTTTGGATCTGTAAGTTCTTCTGACTACTCTTTCTCTCTCTCAGTTTTCCAACAGCATAAGCAAATAGATGGAAGCTCATTCAAGACTTTCAGGTACTTCCAGAGGGCTCACCACTACTCCCAGATGATTCAAGAAATATCTTGAATTTGAAAGAAGATGAAAAAATGTTTGGAATCACAAATGAGTGGCTTTATGAAAGCTCTGACCAATTCTTGTAGACATTAGATTGGATATGAGGTGGGATTTCCCAGACTCCATGCAACTGGTGTAGATATTCAAGTCTGCATTTTCTAGTTCTAGGAATAAGGTGAGAAGTTTAATGCTGTCTTGATTGCAAGAAACTCTTTCTCATATGTTATTTGAATGTTGACAAAAAAGCAAACTTTCACTTGATTATATTTTGCATTATACCCTTGATACAAATTCCTGCAAGCTGGTTTATAAATAATATGAGATTCCTATAATACTCTCATTCGATCCAATAATAAATAACAATAGTAAAAAAAAAATAATAATAATAATAATAGGTATATTCTTTTGAAGATAATATATGTTGACATTAGTCAGTTGTATATTTTTCGGTAAATTAGAGGCAAAGAGTATGAGACGAAAGAAAATAGGTAAAATCATTTTTGGTTTCATCAAACACCATTAATACCTATACGTCATAATTGATACATAGCTCATGCAATTGCCAACAAAATTAATTAAAGGATGAAAAGTGGACCCTTTTAGTCTAGCATTTAAGGTTTGACCAATTCTTGTAAATAATCAGAATCCATTTGCAAAAGCTGATGCTACTTGTCCTATCTTGACCGTTTCTTGATCATCATCATCATCAAGAGATGCAATTTTATCCTCCCTAGCAAGACGAGCCAAGGTAAGCTTTGACTTGAGTCTCTAACAATATCTGTCTTTTTTTTTTTTTTAAGAATTCGATTCTTAAACACCAATGAAACCTCAAAGAAACACAAACAACATAAGAAGAGTGGACAAGACTTCCGATTCTGATGCTCAAGTAACTCAATTTTTGTTGATCTTCAGACTCTTGAAGAAGCACTGAATAGTTTGAAGAAGCAGTCAGTTGCCAAACAAAGCAATTGAAGCGGCAAAATCCGTAAACACGGCCCCAGATGCATTCTATGCTCGTCGTCTCCTCAATGCCACTGGAATAGTAGTTGTTCCTGGTTCTGGATTTGGACAGGTAATGACCAATAACGCATCACTTATCATATTACGATTGTCAATACAATATATGATTGAGTATTTAAATGATCATATGATTATACTAGCTCAAAATTGTTCGATCCATCAAAGTACGAGACGGATTAGCCTATATTATATTTAACTAAAGTTATTACTAAAAGTAAACACCCCCTAAAATGCATTTGCAATCTCATAAAGCACTATAAGGTCCATATCTGTTGCATAGAAGAACAATGGCGTCATGTTAACTTATTTGCATACACATCGCCTTTTCTTGCCATTCTTCTTCGACTGCTTACTTTTTGAGCTTTGTTTTAGGTTCCAGGCACGTGGCATTTCAGGTGCACGATTTTACCTCAAGAGGACAGAATACCAGCGATTGATTGTCACTCGCCTCACAGATTTTCACAAAGCATTCATGGATGAGTACTGTGATTGAGCAAATTATAGTTCGACTCTCCTTTTGTAGCTCAACATTGTCATCTTAGAAAATTTGGGGTTCATGAACTACTGGTTTCTCGAGTCGAGACTGTTTTTTTGGGTTCATAAATTACTGGTTTCTAGAGTTGAGACTGTTATCTTGTTAGTGACAAATAAATTCAACTTGGATATTTGATGTTTATGCACTTGGAAAATATGTAGTAACAAATAAATTCAACTTGGATGGTTTATATTTCTGTATTTTGGAAATTATGGTTGGTTTTCATTAATCATTATACATCCCTACTAATTGTGAATGTGCCCATGACACGAATTTCCCTCAAGTGTTGATCAGTGAAATTTTATTTTATGCAAGAGAATGAACCCAAAAAAAAACACATAATAATTGCAGTCTCACAAAAATATTGTCGCTTGAAGAATAAAGCAAGAACGTTTCTTCATTAAGCAGAAAGTTTAACATCCTTAAAACAGCATTTTTCTATTTATATTCGGAACTGGTGAAAACAAATATGAACAGTACAGAATGTGTTCAGTACATGGTGAAAAGTGAACAGCATTTTTAAGTTTGTCCAGACCCATAATTTTATATTCAAAAATCAATCAACCTATATATAACTGAAATGGACTGAAGCTGTAATCAAGTGATTTTATAATCTTCAGTAGCCTATTTGACAAAGTCCAGATATGGAAACAATTATCCACATAAACATTTAGCATGACTTAGTATTTAAATTTGATTGTTCACCCCTCCAAGAAATTTGCCTCTGCTACTATTCTAACTGTAATTTCAATGTCACCAAATTCTTGTTGACTAGATCTTATGCATAAATGTATGTATGTATACAAGATGTACGCAACGCTGCATCCTTCTTCAACTAGTTTTATAAATAGCTTTCATGGCTAAGTCATACTTATTGAAATTGACTTGAAAATCTTGAGTCCGGATGCTTTCCAATATGCAGAAATTATGCTTGTTGCCTTTGCTTCTTCTCTTTAAGTTTTCATTTTAGTCCCTCGAATGGCTTCAACTCGAGTGCTGTAAAAGTTGATGTTGGAATCATTCTTGATCTCCAAACAACTGTTGGAAAGATTTCCAAACTTGCATTTCCATGGCTGTTGAGGATTTCTACTCCAACAGCAGTTATGACACAATGCTTGTGTTAGGATCGGATCTAAAATCGCAGCGGAAATAATTTTTTTTATTTTTTATTTCACAAACGAAATAGCAATTACTTCGTTTGTTGGTATCTTGAATCCACGTTAACAAGATGTATCGATAACAAGATCGAATCTTGCGTACCTTTTCGCACTCCGCTGTTGTAGGGATAGAAGCAATCGTTTGCTCGAACTCGCAGGGATCCAATCGTCTCCCCTCTATCAAGTCCACACCAAGAAGAACGAATCTAGTATGTAAGACATCGCTAGCTATCTCCACACCAATTCTTATAGCAAAACCAGATAGAAGAACCTAGAAGAAGAAGGCTAAAAGCTGTAAGAAGAAGAGACGGTTCTTCATTAAAAGAGAAAAACCGTTCTTCACTTTTAATCATATTAATTTCCATTATTAAGGAAATAAAATCCCTTTTGATTTTTACAAAGCCCACAAATCTTCTTCCGGTTATATATATGATTTTACTATAAATTAAATTAATCTCATTAATTCAATTTTAGGATTAGACTTGCTAAATAAATTAGATTCAATTAAATAAATTTAATTGAATATCTAATTTAACTAATTAAATTAAATCAAGTCTCAATTAAATAATCTCTATTATTTAATTAGATTCAACTATTGAATCGATTCAATTGATACGTTCTAATTTATTGTGTGTGACCCTCTTAGGTTCACAACTAATACTAGTAGTAGGCTTGTAACACATTACAACTTAGAGGTTCACAACTAATACTAGTAGTAGGCTTGTAACACATTACAACTTAATTGAATACGTAGTAACATTTATTCAATTAATTTATCCAATAAATTAATCAAACTTGAAATTAACTCTTTAATTTCAAGTACCTACAAATTATGGGAACATCTAGCAAGTAGCATGATTATCTAGTACTAGGTGAAAATAGCGAGTAAACTTATTTAATTACGAATCGTTATACGCGTATGGTCCTTCTATTATCTAATTTCCCAATTGGATATTGAGTATGGAATTAAATCGAAAACTCAAATAATCCAATATTTACATTTTCATTTAATTCAAACTCATTATGAATCAATATTCATCATGCCCTGGCCAAGGTCTTCAAGTTACGAATAATGAAAATTGTAAGAAATTCTCTCGATAAAATCGAGTAATAGATTCTTTATTGACCACTCATCAATCTCCATATTCGTTCTAATCTCATCCAATATAAATCATTAATGATTGTCAAGCAATCAGAAAATATATCAAATATGAAACAGAACTCACACAAGACTACTATGGTGTCTCAAGTCCGAGGACTAACCGCTTACTATCGTAATTTAGAAATTCTTATTTCGATAATATAAATTCCATATAAGAATTTCTAGCGGGTCAGTTCAGTGAACTTGTTCTCTAACAAGCACCCACATATATATACTTGCGTCAACTACGCTAATATTGATGAAACGCAATATTCTCATCTTATGAGCATATATCATACATGTGAATGATATTCGACAATTCAATGTCCTATCTTGAATAGTCATTTCACTCGGAACTAATTTAAAACCAAAGTTTTGAAATAAATATTTCATAATCACCATCATATGCGTGATCATATCTTATAACATAAAATGGTCTAAGGACTTTATCTAAAAGTGCATTTGTTAAATAAATAACAAACATAATAGATAAAGAAATGCCTTTATTAATATAAATTCCAATAAGATTGAATTTACATTTAAATTAAAAAGAGTAAAAACAACCACTATAATTGGTGCGCCGGGTGTAACTCTTTCAGCTCGTGCCTCACTCAGGGCCGGTCCTGATCAAAAATGGCTTGGGCAAAGTAATCAAAAAAGGCCCTTTGTCCAAAGTAGGAATATAATATTTGTTTTAATGTACATATTATATATAATTTTTTTTCTAGCTTTCATTTTACTTATAACGTCAAGAATATAAAAATTATATAAATATAAAAGATAGAGACTACACTTTTTTAAAACATACACAGTTTTTTATTAAATTTTTGAATAAATTTAGTTCATATTCTACATTGTCAATTGGAAGTGGAAGAATTTGGTCATATTCAACAACGGAAGTTGGAACTTCGAGTGAATAGAAGAGGAAATTAAGTATAGATTCTGAAGTTGGTGCTTGGTGAAGGGAGACATTGAGTCGAATTTGAATTACATCGAGTGGGCTGAAGGTCCGCTATTGAATCACTGGGACAGCTTGTAACCTCTGTTTTGGTGTGGTTGTGTCATTCTCTTAATAAATTTTACTTTATGCCGGATCAACAAAAACTAGAAATTGAGAGTCAAGCATAAATAGAATTTGGAGTTCATGCCTAAAAATTCAAATAGATATATTAGACCAAAATAAGAGTTAAAAAAAATAAATAAATGGAACATTTAAGAATTTACATTAAAAAAATAGAAAAATGAAAAAATTTAGGGGCTCATACATAAAATCTGAAATGTCAAGTAAAAAAAACAGGTAAAATCAAAAAATAAAATTTAAATAGATATATTAGACCAAAATGAGAGTTAAAAAGAATAAACAAATGGAACCTTTAAGAATTTACATAAACAAGTTTAAGAAAATAGAAAAATAAAAAATTTGGGACCCATACATAAAACTGGTAGATAATCAAAAATAAAATTCAAATAGATAGATTAGAAAAAAAAAAAAGAGTTAAAAAGAACAAATAACTGGAACACTTTAATAATTTACATGAATAAAAATGAAAGAATTTGGGGCCTATGCATAAAATCTCAATTAGAAGAAAATTAAAAAATGAAAATATTAGGGGCTCATAATAAAAAAGAATAATTATTAGCTTCTTATCAGATTTGATAACTATGGCAACATAGAGCTTTGATCAGATAAATTGAAAATTACTAGACCAATTAAGCTAAATTCAAATAAACTTAATTGTTCAATATATATATAATGTATATCTCCCCAATTCAAAATATAATTATTGTAATTATTACCGAAACCCTATGCTAATCAATCGATTAATTTAAACATATAGCCAAGATCATGGATACGACATATTAAATCACATACTGAGCCCATAAAGAAAAAATGAATCTAGTACTACGTACATAATTATAACGAAACTGGATGCATATATCAATATGCATATATTTATTGCGAAGATCCAAATGAACTAATAATACTAATCAAGCCATGTTTCCCGTATATTGTGTCGCAAGCGAAATTGGCCTCTAAACTAATACAAGTAATGAATCAAAACAAATATAATGCTGGATCAGTTATCACATGTTCAGAACGAAAACTAGAACCATAATTATAATAATCCGATGATTCAGCGACCCTATACGGATTTCTATAAAATTCGAAGAACAACATTACCAAATAATCTCATGCATACCTATTATCCCACAGATCACAACAATCGAGCAGTCGATGACTGCTCTGATACCACTTGTTAGAATTTATAAATCACATATAGCATAAATTCAATTCCTAACATCAATACTCGATTATCAAAAGATCATAGGAATACCTGGATCCATTGAGATTGAATTAACTAGATGCGGAATAATTTAAGGAACAATCTTGAATCCTCAATCACGAACACAAACCACGAACACGTACAGATTTGGTATTATGGCCTTCCTCAACTAAATGAGAGCTTTACATTTTTTTCCAGATGTGGAGAAGAGAAACTTTATTCGATTTAGTGTATTGGGGACCATAACCAGAGACTCTTTATATATTAGTTAATTAGGTTACACATAAACACCTAATTGGACTAGTATTAACCTAATTAACTAGTATTAGGTATATACTCATAAGCCCATATCAATTACATAGCCCATGACTAATACTTAATTAGATCACTTAATCAAGTCCATCAATAATAAATAGCCAATACAATTGCAATAATAATATGTTGTCCACAAAATAGATAATTAGAAAATAAATTTTCTAACACCGGACCCCTGAGTTCGTGAAGAAGAGTAGCAGCGCATCTTTGACATCCAAGGCCTCTCGGGCTGTGGTTGAAACTCTGATGGTGAAGATGATCGGTCAGCCTTCTGCCTCGCCATTAGTTGCACGGAAGATCTCGAGTGCCGCGACGTTTGTCAGTGATTCGATGCATGCGACCCTATCCCGATTGAAGCAGCGCAGTTCAACAACCACGTATTGTCTAGCCTCTGGATTGGCCGCCTGGGCAGCGTTCAGCTCAGCCTGGGCTTGAACTCGGGCTAGTTGAAGAGTCGTGCCGCGTTCGCTTGCAACCTGCCACGCTTCTCCTGTGCTTCATGAAGCTTCTCCCTTTCCTTCTGATACTGCTCATCACCCTCTGGTATCTGTTCGATCGTGATCTCAAGGTTTTGGATCAACAAATCCTGCTCCTGGATCTGCTGAGGAGAAGGTGCAATAATTGCGTCGATTTGAGCAATCTCTTCCGTCTTCATTTGGATGGTTGCTGAAGAAGTCTTATAGATTGCAGCTTTGTTTCTCACCACGATCCAAGAGACTTTCCTTTCCCTTTGGCACCTTCGGCACTGGCACCTTTGGCGCGGCGTCATTCTGGGGAAGAAGAATCAATTTTCAATCAACAAATCGAACACCATTCCACATAATCCCCTAACTTCACGGAATCGACGCAATTATAACTCATAAACTCATATCAACATTCAACACGTAGAAAACTAAAAAAATTGGGAAGAAAACACACGATTCGGATCAGATACTCAAATTCATAATCAAATCGGCGAAAATTCAAAGTATAGCCATATAATCCCCTAAATCGACTTCAAATCACGCATCATAACTTAGAAATCATGTAAACATAGAGAAAACTAAAAACAAATCAGGAAGGACACACGATTCGGATTCGGTACGCAAAATTCAAAATCAATAGAGAAGAGGTGATAAATTTACGAAGTAGAAGCTAGGGCCTGTCCTGATCAAAAAATGGTCATGGGCAAAGTAATTTTAAAAAGGCCCTTTGTCCAAAGTACCAATATAATATTTGTTTAAATGTACATATTATATATAATTTTTTTTCTAGCTTTCATTTACTTATAACGTCAAGAATATAAAAATTATATAAATATAAAAGATAGAGACTACATTTTTTTAAAACATACACAGTTTTTTATTAAAAAAATTGAATAAATTTAGTTCATATTCTACATTGTCAATTGGAAGTGGAAGAATTCGGTCATATCCAACAATGGAAGTTGGAACTTCGAGAGAATAGAAGAGGAAATTAAGTATAGATTCTGAAGTTGGTGCTTGGTGAAGGGAGACATTGAGTCGAATTTGAGTTACATCGAGTGGGCTAAAGGTCCGCTATTGAATCATTGGGACAACTTGTAACCTCAGTTTTGGTGTGGCAATTCTTGTGTCATTCTCTTAATAAATTTTCCTTTATGCCGGACCAAAAATAACTATAAATTGAGAGTCAAGCATAAATAGAATTTGGAGTCCATGCCTAAAAATTCGAATAGATATATTAGACCAAAATAAGAGTTAAAAAAAATAAATAAACGGAACACTGTAAGAATTTACATTAAAAAAATAGAAAAATGAAAAAAACTTAGGGGCTCATACATAAAATCTGAATTAGTGTCAAGTAAAAAAAAACCGGTAAAATCAAAAAATAAAATTTAAATAGATATATTAGACCAAAATAAGAGTTAAAAAGAATAAACAAATGGAACCTTTAAGAATTTACATAAACAAGTTTAAAAAAATAGAAAAATAAAAAAATTTAGGACCCATACATAAAACCGGTAGATAATCAAAAATAAAATTCAAATAGATATATTAGAAGAAAAAAAAAAAAAAAAAGAGCAAAATAAGAGTTAAAAAGAACAAATAAATGGAACCCTTTAATAATTTAAATGAATAAAGTTTTTAAAGCTATCCAAAGTACAACTATGTGCACACTATGGTATATCACAAAGTTTTTAAGGTATCCAAACAAAATACTAGTAATACACTAATACGTAAGAATAAATTAAGCATATTCCAATCACAAATTCGCTAACAACCATTTGATTTCTAAAAATTGCCTTCTACTGCTTAGAACGAGTACGCTCCGTGAAAAAAAAGACCAGTTAGGGTTCCTCAATGAAGAATATAGAATTTGAAACTTATTATATCTTTACCATTCCTAAAGAAACTGAATCATAATTCGATTAGTATTTAAAAAGTAGCTAGATATGGTAATTTCAAATTTAAACCAAAAAAAGAAGGAAAAACAAACACACACTTGATATCGAACCCTAATTTTTATTTTACAAGATTTTGTTGCCATTATTATTGAGGCCCATTTGAGTGGATTAATGATTTTGATTTTTAAAGAAGGAATAATTAATTTTATGACGAAGATTGCGGTTTTGGTTTGCACAATAAGTATATGGGGAAAAAAAAATCATTTTATTGGGATTGATATTCTAGCTAGCTCAATCCGATCCGAATCACAATTTTTCTTAGTCTAAGTGTTTTGGGCTTGATTAAACCCATCTTAAACCTTTCATTTGTTTCTTCCATCAATCTAATATCAAAAATATGAAATGTTTGGATTTTAAAATATTAAAATAATAGTACTAAATACTTCTTCCTTCTCACTTTATTAGTCCCAGAATAATATTTTATCTCTTACATATATTCAAACTATAGAACAAATAAAGTCGGATGCAAAATGGATGGAAAGTTTGAGTTAGATTAGACCAATCCCAAAATAGTTGGACCGAGAAAAGATCGAGTCTCACCTCCATTTTAGCCCAAACAAAAGACCGAGAAAATTTTCTTCGTGTATTGGTAATTGCCGCGTCCTCTTCACCACTGATCCTGCAGGCTTCTTCAAAGATATAAGAAATGTATATTCTCTAGTTTAAATGTAAAGTTTGAGTGCCCCCGCCCCATGTAATTATAGTATTTGTTTGTGTATTCATTTATCAAATAATAAAATGTAACGTCCTGTGTGAGACATCTCAAAGAAGAAATTGTAACGTTTTGAACGGTACAAAAGAAGTAATTATTAACTAAATATTCGAATTTTCGGTGCAACAGCTGTCGCAGGCAAGGGGTTCATAGCTCGGGACATCAGGTTCATAAACACGGCTGGTCCCGACATGCACCAGGTCGTGGCCCTTAGGTCAGGATCCGACCAATCGGTCTTCTACAAATGCTCATTCAACGCTTTCCAAGGCACCCTCTACCCCCACTCGAACCGCCAATTCTACCGTGAGTGCAACGTGACTGGCACGGTCGACTTCATCTTCGGGAACTCGGCCGTCGTCTTCCAGAACTGCAACATCATGCCCAAGCAACCCATGTCCAACCAATTTGTCTTGTCACCATAACCGCACAAGGCAAGAAAGACCCTAACCAAAACACAGGAATCTCAATCCAAAGGTGTGTGATGGTACCCTTTGATAAATTGATTGTACCCACTTATTTGGGCCGGCCTTGGAAAGATTTTTCGACAACGGTTATTATGCAAACCCAAATTGTTTTTGATTACACCTTGATTCCGAATCACAACTTTTATTGGTCTAATTGTTTTTGGTTAAACCCATTTCAAGTCTTTCATTTGTTTCTTCCATCAATCAACAATACTCGACGCGCAAGAAAGTTATCGAAAAAAATTAAAATGTCTGGATTTTAATATATTTAAATAATACTAATAATAAATACTAAAATGGATGAAAAGTTTGAGTTAGATTAGACCAAGCCCAAAATACTTGGACCTAGAAAAGATCGACTTCACCCCATTTCAGCCCAACCAAATACTCCCTCCTTTCCGTTTTATATGACCTGATTCTATTATTTTATATCATCTATATTCAAGAAACGGCCAAGTAAAACGGAACGGAGTGAGTATATCATTATTTGTGACAATAAAACAATACTCCATGTATATTACATATAGAATCCATTCACTTGCTAAAAATAATAATATGAAAATAATATATTCAAAATCCAACCTATAATCCCTAGTATACCCAAGATAAAATTTGTTATTCTACAGAGTCCAAACATACCGTCTTATGTGTCGTATTCATTTGGAAGTTTTAATCGGCCTAATTGATTAGGAAATTAAGAATTAAATATTCAAAATACTAATATTTAACAATTACGAGCCCTCAACCCCAGATTTGATCGGCAGGGGTCCATTTGGCGATTTAGTATTTTTGGATCAAATTATATTTTCGAATATTATTGAATATTTCAATCTTGCATTTCTTTTTTATTTAAGAGAGGGAACGTTATATTTCATCTTTAACTTAAGAATAATGCTACGTAAATCCATACATTACAACAAAATTATTTCATTTCAGTAGTAACATGCACACCAATAACGTCACATAAAATGTGCATATATTTTTCTAAAATTAGAACCCAATTTCCGCTCTATACAATTTATTTTCGGGGCACACTTGGGTCAGCCGGGCCGCACGGTGAGTAACTTCAAAAGATTAGCACTTTTATTCGTATATATTAGCATTTTTCTGCATAAAAATTGACACTTTTAAAAATTAACACTTTTATTAATTAAATAATTATATTAAAGATTGATACTTTTTTCATATAAATTAGCACTTTTATGCATAAAGATTGACATTTTGAGTCGGTCATACTATGAGGTCGGGTTCACCCAAATTTTTGCCTTTATTTTCTTATTTATAAATTATTAACGGTCTCGAGTACTTTATTATTATTATTATTATTATTATTATGCACAAAAGGGTATATTCTAAAATTAGAACAAATAATATAATATACTAATATATACTAAAATTAGAAGAAATGTTATTAATAGCGCGTAAGAAGTTAAAGGGTTGATGTCCATTAAAGTACAGCTGTGTGCATACTACAATTTATAAATGGTTAGTGGTTACTTTCATTTGTTGCCGGTTTTCATATTGGAGATATTTGGGTACACATTTCACTGCCTTGGGTACAACCCGTATCGCCATCGAGGTGTACATGGTCAACGTCGAGTACAAATATATTTTGAATTTATTAATTTGGATATTCGATCAAAATAAATATTATAGCAAGGGCCCTTTTTCATTTAGATTCATTCACTATTTCAGTTGAGGGGATATTGCCATTGAAGTCGCCACGATCAATGGCAATCAATGTCTTTAATTTAAAGTGCAAAGTCATATTTCCACATATATCGATATATATTTAGCATACTAAAACTCCCACGATAGTCGATGAAATTTTCAGTATGTTTTAGTAAATATTTTATCAAAATTTTATGTTCGATATTTTGATCTTGAATCTGTCACTATATATTAGTTACATACTAGCTTACGCATTCAAAAATAATTTGATTTTCCTTTAGCTATCCATTAATTAGAATAATTAACTTAATCTATACGTATCATTTTCCTTCAATATATACATATGTGTCTTAATAGAACGTGTCAAGATAAACGAGACATGAATAGTATAATAAAACTTGAATTAATTCATTCAAAAAAATCAAAACTAAAATACTATAGGATATAAATTTAAAATTAAAGCGCGTATTTTGTGTGAAGAAATGTGAAAGACACATTATCTCACACACGTTAATCCAGCCACAACATATACTAGATTTAAATCTATTAAATTAAACTAATCAAATTAAATCTACTAAAACTAATGATTAATTATACGCACGTCACAAAAACAAAGAAGCAACGAAGAAGAAATCAAACTAATATAAAATAACTTTATTTACTTTAATAAATACCCACTCAAAAAAAGCACACAACACCAAACACGCCCTTTACACAAAGAAATAACTCGATACCGAGTTAACTCAGCCATGGATACCGTCAAATCCTTCAAAGGCTACGGCAAAGTCGACGAGCGCGAAGACTCCGAGTTCCGCCGCAAGACTCGGAAGCGTCTCATCATTCTCTCCATTTCGGTAGTTCTTTTAATTGCTTTAATCGCCGGAGTAGTCGCCGGAACTCTAGCTCACAAAAAGAACAAGAGCTCCGACGAAACTCCGGCCACCTCGGCGGCGCTCAAGTCCATCTGCAGCATGACTGAGCACAGCGAGTCGTGCTTGACCAGCCTGAGTTCCTCCAACTCGTCCGATCCGCAGAAGATCTTCAAGTTCTCGTTGTCCGTCGCGATGGGCGCGTTGGAGAAGATCTCGAACTTCCCGACGGAGTTCATAAACAAAAATAGCAACTTAAACGAGACGACGAAGCAGGCGCTTCTCGTCTGCAGCACTGTATTTAGCGACGCAATGGAATCGCTGAACGACACCATTAGCGTCGCGAGCGTCAGCAACGGAAAGCGGCTGGTTTCCGTCGCTGACGACATGAAGACATGGCTGAGCGCGGTGCTGACGGATCACGAGACGTGCTTCGACGCCCTCGACGAGGCGGAGGCCGACGCCGGGGTCGTCGACGAGGTCAGGCTGCTGGTGAGGAACTCGACGGAGTTCGTCAGCAACAGCCTGGCCATCGTCTCGAAGGTCATCGGATTTCTTGGGGACTTGAAGATTCCGGTGCACCGGAGGCTTCTAGGGGAGGCGGGATCCAACTTTCCGGCGTGGGTCGGGGCGGCGGAGAGGCGGCTTCTCCAGGAGGCCAGGCCGAAGCCGGACTTCACGGTGGCGAAGGACGGCAGCGGCGACGGGAGGACGTTGAACGAGGCGGTGAAGATGATTAAGAAGAAGAATAAGACGAGATTTGTGATATATGTGAAAGCCGGAGTTTATGTGGAGAATGTGGTGTTGGAGAAGGCGCATTGGAATGTCATGATTTACGGCGACGGCGCTGCCGCCACGGTGGTTTCCGGCAGAAAGAATTTTGTGGAGGGAACTCCGACGTTCGACACGGCCACTTTCGGTGAGTGTTTTAAACCTCTTATTTTTATTAAAAAAAATTTATATCATTGATGAAGTCACGCTGAGTAAATTTTGTCGTAATATACATTTTTTTAATTAATAAGCCTTTTTGGAAGAAAGTGATAGTACATGCTATTAAACAAAATATCAAGAAGAAAAAAAAAATTGTTTTTGCTACATTTTGGTATACTATTATGTAAATAGTTTTAATTAAGATTAATGTAAACTATGATCTGAAAATGTCAGATAACATGTGATTTGATGCAATAGTGCTCCAACTATATATATTGAGTTCTATGAGTGTTTTTTGCCTTTATAAATAAATAGTTTTTGAGACCCTACCATGTGCATTTTTAAGGTCAACATCTTAATATTTGATGCTTTGATTTTGGAAGTCAAACTTATGAACTTCCCACTTTTCATGTGATTTTCCTAGATAAAATAGTTGATGGTATTAAGTAACAGTAAATATGTATGAATATGATTGGGTATGCATGTCAACGAGTGTAGTGTCTATCACGCTCATATCATTCATACTTATTAAAAAGTGCATTTTTTTTACCGACATTATAGTCTAATTTTTGTTGAATTAATGATGATGGCATTATTCTTTAAAAGCATGATTTAAGGGAAAAAAAATATATGAGAGAAATTATTCAATAGGAAATAGCTCAAGAAATATTTAGCAATGCTATAGACTTGTAAGCCAAAATAAAATTATATAAAAATTGAAGTAGACTAGTCTCTCAATTTTATACTTGCAAGCAAACTTTGTATGACTTTGTTTCAATAGGACAATATATGATTATATTAATAACAAGTAGAAGTAAATTAATATGTACAATTTACTAGCCAACAGCCTGCAATTTCACTGCATAGACAACACATCCACTAAATATATGTCACTAACACATTTTAAATATTTGACTACTCCATCAATCCACCTTAGCACAATCTTTGATTTATTTACTAAATCAAAATCATAATTATATATTTCATTCATCCCATTCGAGAGGTTTACGTTTGCATTTGAGCACGAGAATTTAGAAATGTGTATTTTGTGGTTTAAATGTAAGGTTTGAGTGTCCCCCCATATAATTGTAGTATTTGTTTGTGTATTCATATACTAAATAATGAAATGTAACATTTTATATGGGACATCCCAAAAAAAAAAAAATTGTAACGTTTCGAACGGGATGGAGGGAGTAATTATTAACTAAATACTCGAATTTTTGGTGCAACAGCTGTCGCGGGCAAGGGGTTCATAGCACGGGACATAGGGTTCATAAACACAGCCGGCCCCGACATGCACCAGGCCGTGGCCCTCAGGTCAGGATCTGACCAATCGGTCTTCTACAAATGCTCGTTCGACGCTTTCCAGGACACCCTCTACCCGCACTCGAACCGCCAGTTCTACCGTGAATGCAACGTGACAGGAACGGTTGACTTCATCTTCGGGAACTCGGCCGTCGTCTTCCAGAACTGCAACATCATGCCCAGGCAACCCAACCCCAACCAATTTGTCACCATAACCGCACAAGGCAAGAAAGACCCCAACCAAAACACAGGAATCTCAATCCAAAGGTGTGTGATGACTCCCTTTGATAATTTGACTGCACCCACTTATTTGGGCCGGCCTTGGAAGGATTTTTCGACAACAGTTATCATGCAAACCCAAATTGGTGGGTTTTTGAACCCATTGGGCTGGGTTTCTTGGGTCAAGGGTGTGGACCCACCTAAGACAATTTTTTATGCAGAGTATCAGAATACCGGGCCGGGCTCTAGTACTGCAAATCGGGTTAAATGGGCCGGATATAAGCCCACAATTACAACGGCCCAAGCCTCTAAGTATACTGTGGATTCTTTCATTCAAGGCCCATCTTGGTTGCCTGCAAGTATAGCCTTTGATTCTAATTAGGATTGAGGGACTTTGAAAATTCAAAATTGACATGTACTCCCCCGTCCCACAATTAAGTAGTCTCATAGATTGAATA
Source organism: Mentha longifolia (assembly GCA_001642375.2). Lineage (NCBI taxonomy): Eukaryota > Viridiplantae > Streptophyta > Magnoliopsida > Lamiales > Lamiaceae > Mentha > Mentha longifolia. The sequence goes on from CM038116.1 coordinate 1,541,862, forward strand.
TATATGAAGTATAAAATAATAAAATATACTACTGAAGTAGAACGGAGGGAGTATAATTTTACTTTTTGTTTCTTTTTTTGGCTAACAACTTTGAATTGTAAAATTAATTTATTTGCATTTGAGATTTTGTTACTTTATTAAAAATATACACTGTTGTTCGTTGAGTTTATCACTGGTTTCTCATGTAGGACTTATTTGTTAATTTGAGTTTTTTTAAAAAAAGTGTAATTTATACATTGAATTCTACATTATACCCGTCAAAAATACTAAATTGAAGAAACAGAGTCTTTATATGAGGATATAATGTTTTAGATATAGAAGAAATATGCCTTTTTTAATGGTAAAAAATCAATCTTTTAGAGATTTTTTTCTTTTTCTTCAAGATATATTAATAATATTAGTATTATTTATATTATAAGTCCCAAAAATAAAACCATGAGACAAGAACAAGGTTTTAAAACAACACAAATCAAGAAAGCTACTACCTCCATCCCATTTATTAGGCCCCTTTCACTTTATTGACTTTTTCGGCACACATTTCCACCGATCCCGTAAAAGAAACGATACTTCAAAATTATATTTTAAAACCCGTACTAAGTTTTGGTGGAAATGCGTGCCGAAAAAGTCAATAAAGTGAAAGGGACCTAATAAATGGGAGTGAGGTAGTATATGGATCTGACACGAAGTGGGGCCCCAAATTCTGGGTCAAATTTTGAGATATTCATATTTTAGTCGTGTAAAAGTTTGATCAGCAAGAAATCCGTCTCAATTTTTCATCGTGGCCCTTCGTTTAAAAAATTCCTTCTCCCTATGCAAGAAAGTTTAAATCTTGGCTAACATTAGAAAAAACCCAGAAATTCTCGTCACGTTTCTCTCCGTATAAGTCCACAATGCGGAAATTCGCAGCTGAAAAATCCAAAAGTTTATTAGCACACAGGAAACTATTGGCTGCCGCTTCGCAGCATCCCACCGTTTCATCTATTTCATCTCAATCCTCATCTCATTTGCACAGTTCTCTCCCCCATTCATCGGTTCTGTTGCGGTTTCTGAGTACTACTGCTGCTAATTCCTCTGCTCCTTTTGAATCCATGGCTACTGATTATTCCTCCACCCCTGTTAAGATTGATTCTATCAATCCCAAGGTGATTAGTTTATATTTATTAGTGTGTTTTGTTGTTTTTGTGGTGTTGTATTGGTTTTTAAGCTTCTCGTCTGAGCTTGTGATCTGGGTTTTGGCTTGATTGATGTTTGGGAATGATTTATTTGGATGTGTTCGAATTCGGGACTGATTATCTTATGTTTTTGTGGTATTGATCATTGCTTTGATTATTGTTCTTGAATGTGATTGATTTGGAAGTGGTTATTATTTGCTTTTGGAGATTATGATCTTGTCTTCTGATTGTTGTAATCTCTGGAATTAAGAAGTAGTAGTGGTTTTGAATTTGTGGGACTTTTTACTAAAGTTGAATTTGTAGTGATTCACTAGTTCTCCGAATCTGCTTGAGTCATGTTGCTTTATTTTCCACTATCTTTAGCTGATCATTTGAGCCTTTTCCGACTCCACTAAAAAGTAATGCCTTATAAATGTTAATAGTGTATGTTGAGTGGCAAGTGTGTTCTAGCTGAATGGACGATCACTATGTATTGAGTGTATGTTCTAGCTCAATGAACTCATTTCTTAATAATCTAACTTATTTACCAGGTTTTGGAGTGTGAGTATGCAGTCCGTGGTGAGATTGTGAACCTCGCTCAGGTAAATAGGTTTACCTTGTTTGTTGCTATTCATTAGCCTTGTTTGTTAACTCTGAGGTTGTTATTTCACAAGTTCCCTTTTGACAGAAAATACAAGAAGAGTTGAAGGTCAACCCAGATTCTCATCCTTTCGATGAGGTAAGTATCCTACCTTGAGAAGAATATATGTGCTTGCAAATCATAGTGTTGTTGTGTAAAGTATGCTAAAAATTCAATCAACTTGTGGAATGAATTAGAAAGTGAAAATAAGAATTTGAAACATGAAAGAACAAAAGTAAGCTCTTCATGTTTCTGTGTTAATAAGTAAGCTGCTTGGAAATTTTCGACAGTCCCCATTAAAGTGTGCAAGCTGAAGCTATTCTGAATCATGATTTTTCACGGATTCTGTAACACTTAAAAAGTTTGCAACACTCAAAGAATGTTCTTGTTAGAAGCACTTATTTGCTAAGAAATTTCAAGGGCTGGAACTACGATAATGTATATCATGTATCGTATTGTTAATTCTGCTTCACTTTTGCTTCTTGTTTCTTCAGGTAATATACTGCAATATTGGAAATCCTCAATCTCTTGGCCAGCAGCCAATCACCTTTTTCAGAGAGGTGTGTTCTATCGTAATGGTGGAAAAAACTTAAATATTGGTTTACGACACATGTTTCTAACTACCTCATTCTAATTTAGGTCCTTGCTCTATGTGATCATCCAGCAATTTTGGATAAATCTGAAACGCAGGGGCTATTTAGGTAAATTCATCAAAATCGTGTACTCCTAATATCTGTAATATTGCTTTTCATCTGATGAGTTATGTGTCTGTCCTCTTGAGATGATCGTGATGAGTTACTGACAAAATCAATTTTCTGGATCTCTAGTGCTGATTCCATAGAACGGGCATTTCAGATACTCGATCAAATTCCTGGAAGAGCAACTGGAGCTTATAGCCACAGCCAGGTAATCATTGGCAGTTTGGAATTTTATTCATGAGATGAATTTATGTCTTGTTGAATGATATTAAAAATATTCCATCTTATTCACTAAATCAGGGTATTAAAGGACTGCGAGACACAATCTGCGCTGGCATCGAAGCTCGTGATGGATTCCCAGCTGATCCAAATGATATATTCTTGACAGATGGTGCAAGCCCCGCGGTATAGACAATGATTATATTAGTTTCACAGTTCACATGTAGCACATTACAATTCTAGATAGTGTTTAACACCTCTGCTTCTTTCTTTCCTCAGGTTCATATGATGATGCAGCTATTGATAAGATCGGAAAATGATGGACTCCTTTGTCCTATTCCACAGTACCCACTCTATTCTGCTTCAATTGCCCTTCATGGAGGCTCTCTTGTACGTTTCTTTTTTCGGTTTTTGTTAATTCTAATCAAAGAATGATATAAACGTCAGTAATGGAGAGTGATCACGTCTGTTTTTTTATTTTATTTTTTTTTGTCTTCCAGGTCCCTTATTATCTTGATGAAGCAACGGGATGGGGTTTGGAAGTTTCTGATGTTAAGAAACAGTTGGAAACTGCCAGATCAAAGGGCATCAATGTCAGGGCTTTAGTCGTTATAAATCCTGGCAATCCTACTGGGCAGGTAACAATTGGTTGAATCTCATTTTTGTTTTACTTATTTATTTATTTTTTCGAAATCCTTGAGTGTTTTTCATTTTACTCAATCCTTGTGATTCCAATATTTATTGCATCATCTTAAGGTTTTGGCTGAGAGCAACCAACAGCAGATTGTGGACTTCTGCAAGAAGGAGGGACTCGTTCTTTTGGCAGATGAGGTGACTCTACCTTCCAACCCGTTATCTGTTTCCTTTTTTTCTTTTTCTGGGGACAATTTTGACGTATTTGAGTGGGTTGAATATGATGAACTAAAGATGATTTTAGTTGTTTGCTGATGTTGGTCGTGTCTATGCAGGTATACCAGGAAAATATTTATGTACCTGACAAGCAGTTTCACTCATTCAAGAAAGTTGCACGGTCCATGGGTTATGGAGAGAAAGATATTTCCTTAGTATCCTTCCAGTCTGTGTCGAAAGGTATATCAACAAGCACATCTAGTGTCGCAAGTTATTAAAGGAGCTTTCTCAAAGTACGTGTGTTTGTTTTTGTTTGATGCTCCCAGGTTACTATGGAGAATGTGGAAAACGAGGAGGTTACATGGAAGTTACTGGTTTTGCTCCAGACATAAGGGAGCAAATATACAAAGTAGCTTCAGTCAACCTCTGTTCTAACATATCTGGTCAGATTCTTGCTAGCCTCGTCATGAACCCGCCAAAGGTTAGTATTTACATGATACCTATGTTTGAATTCTGAAGATTCTAGTTTGTGTACCTTGTTTTTAGAAGTTCTTTTCTGATGCTTACAGGTGGGAGATGAATCTTACGAGTCATATACTGCAGAGAGAGATGCAATTTTATCCTCCCTAGCAAGACGAGCCAAGGTTAGTTCTGACTTGAGTCTCAATAATATCTTTTTTACAAGAATTCCATACTTAAAACATCAGTGAAACCTCAAAGAAACACAAACAACATAAGAAAAGTGAACAAAACTTCCAATTCTGGATTGAAATACGCAAAAAGTCATTTTTTGCTGTGGTTTAAGTACATTTATGCATCACACATTTGCTCAAGTGACTCGATTTTGATTGATCTTCAGACTCTTGAAGAAGCACTGAATAGTTTGGAAGGAGTAACGTGCAATAGAGCAGAAGGAGCAATGTATCTGTTTCCTCGCATTCAGTTGCCAAACAAAGCAATTGAAGCTGCAAAATCCGTAAACACAGCCCCAGACGCATTCTATGCTCGTCGTCTCCTCAATGCCACTGGAATAGTAGTTGTTCCTGGTTCTGGATTTGGACAGGTAACGACCAATAACGCATCACTTATCCTATTAGGCTATTATGATTCACAATACAATATAATAGTTTTTGAATGATCATATAATCATACTAGCTCAAAATTGTTTAATCCATCAAAGTATGTGGTGGAATAGCCTATATTATTTATAACGAAAGTTATTACTCAAAGTAAACACCCCCTTAAATGCATTTGCAATCTCATAAAGCACTAAGATCCATATCTGTTGCATAGAATAACAATGGCATCTCGTTAACTTGTTTGCATATGCATCGCCTTTTCTTGCCATTCTTCTTCGACTGCTCACTTTTTGAGCTCTGTTTTAGGTTCCGGGCACGTGGCATTTCAGGTGCACGATTTTACCGCAAGAGGACAGAATACCAGCGATTGTCACTCGCCTCACAGATTTTCACAAAGCATTCATGGATGAGTACCGTGATTGAGCAAGTAAATTATAGTTCGACTCTCCTTTTGTGGCTCAACATTACCATCTTAGAAAATTTGGGGTTCATAAACTACTGGTTTCTCGAGTTGAGACTGTTTTTTCGGGTTCATAAATTACTGGTTTCTAGAGTTGAGACTGTTTTCTTGTTGGTGACAAATAAATTCAACTTGGATGTTTGATGTTCATGTACTTGGAAAATATGTAGTGACAAACAAATTCAACTTGGATGGCTTATATTTCTGTATTTTGAAATTAATTATGGTTGGTTTTCATTAATCATTATACATCACACACTTCCCTCAAGTGTTGATCAGTGAAATTTTATGCAGGAGAATGAACCTTAAAAGAGAGAAAAAAAAAAAAAAAACGCATAATAATTGCAGTCTCACAAAAATATTGTTGCTTGAAGAATGAAGCATGAAAGTTTCTTCATTAAGCAGCTGATAAAGTTTAACTTGCTTAAAACAGCATTTTTCTAGTTATATTCGAAACTGGCGAATGCAAATAGTAACAGTACAGAATGTGTTCAGTACATGGTGAAAAATGAAAAGCCGGTAACTGGAAAGATCCTTCTCATAGGCGACTGATAACTTCTTCGACTTCAGCAGGAGAGTAGAGATGGTATTTTGGTGAAACCTTAGCAATATCAACGTTGTTGGCCGTCACCTGTGATCAAATGGCATCACAGTTTAAGAAATGGTATGTCGAGAGCAAAACTTAAAAATGAAAGCAGTGGATATAAGTAATATCCATGGTGGTTACCTTCTCCTCCATAACTTGCTTCAGAATGGAAAGTGCAATGGTTTCAGCTTCTTTAAGGGTCAGTTCCTGCAAGCATGAGACAAATGGATCAAATAATTGAAGATCTAGAGCCATGAATGAGGATAACTGTACGGAAAGGATAACTACACACTTAAACAAAGTAACCACCCAAGAGATAATGAATTTCTGAGACTAAACTCATTTCTGAAGTGCGAAAAAAGAAGAAAGAATTAGATACCTTGTTATACTGCTCCTGCAAAGAGCTGTCAGCACCTTCCGAACCAGACCCGATGGCTTTTGCATTGCATTGCCAGAAAGTTCCAGAAGGGTCAGTGTAGTACCTGTACATGAGGTGATTAATGTAAGTTCTGATTAGAGATATAGATAAGCTACTAATTGCAATTAAGCTATTTGACGGGTAACTGATCTTAATTAGACTTTGTTTTGTAACTGTATCCACCCCCAATTAGCAAGTACGGAGTGGCACAACAACTTTACAAGCAGTTTCAATGTTCAGAGAGGCAGAACTTCCTACATAGAGGATGATCTTATTTATATTTTAGTTTAAGTTCTTTTCATCCTCAATCAGCATTAAAATTAATGGATTCTTGCTTAGACTGTTTCAACTTTTAGAAAGCTCTGAAGTGTCCTATATCACATACATTGTGTCAGCAATACAGAAATTCCGTATGAAAAACACTTGGCATGAATGAAGCAGTGAACTAGATAGCTTTTTATAGATTTTTTTCGAAGTGAGCTTTTACCAAATTTAAACTAAATACTAATACTTACAAGCAGGGACCATTCTCATCATGACCAGCAATGAGAAGCGACACACCAAAAGGTCTTGACTGCATGCAACAAAGAAAGATAATTAGAAAAGCACAAGTATATGGTTTTTAATCAGGGTAGAAGTAAAGACTGACTAGATCATGAACAATTGACAGAAGTACTACATAGTTCTAGAGCTTCTAACAGGATGATTTTGAACCAGAACAAACAAATAAAATGATTATAGACAAAGCATATCAACATATGCAAACATGCATGCGTTGTCTAAAGCCAGACTCATATACCTTAGCATCTGACTGCACATACCAAGCTATTAGAAGTGCATAATGGAATACAGCAATTCAAAAGGATACTTTGAGAGGCTTCCTAGCTCAAATTAAGTAACCCATTCATAGAACTTCAATAACGCATAGAGTAACAGGCAACATTGTCCAAAGGCATTCAGAGATGCATGACGACATAGAAACTTGAAAGCAGCTCTAGAATACCTAACTGGCATAACAATGTCATCAATCACAGTAGTATGGGAAGTGATTCAGCATTCAGCTCTAAGCTTTTAGCATCTTTAACAAAATATAGGTGAGAAGCAATGAACTTTGACCATCTACGCCTCCTTTATTGAAGTAATATTCAAGAAGAAAATATTATAGCACCAACCATTATTAAGAATCACTAGAACAACATAAATAAATAGACTCCTGGATTTACATACAGCAACAATTTTTTTGAAAATTTTAAAGATATCTTAGTGAAAGTTGGGAAGGCTAACCATTGATTCTTCATCTCCTTCACCAAATCGCAATGCAAGGTCACAGAGAGCTTGAGTAGTAGATTCAACAGTCATGGGCTCACCATATGAGAACCTATGATTCTGGAGAACGCAAAAGATCCACATTAGCCACTAAATATACCAAACGACGATGGATCTCAAAAGCTGACAAGGCCTGTTAATTAAGAGGTACCTGAGTTTCAACTCGTGCATGCTCAACAAGTGTTCGGGCATCAGCAATCAAGCCACTCATGGCACACCCTATATGTTCATCAATTTCCATAATCTTCTCAACACTGCTAGGCTCCTGTTTGCAGTTAAACGTGACATTTATTAAAGTAACCAGTACAATATAACTGGGTTTTGAGACATAAGAAGTGAAAAATCAGGCTATAGCAAGAAAAACGATGGAGGAAGCTTCGGCAAACACCATTCGACATCTTACCTCAAAGTATTAGACAGAACCCGAATTAACATTTTTACAGGTCAGTTACTAAAGTGTGCACCTATTATTATCTTTATAGTTCACTTAATGATAGTAAGATCTAACTAGCTTAAATCCAAGGTTCCAAAAAATATTAGGCCATAAGCCCAGTCCACATTCTTAAGAAAGTCCACATTCTTAAGAACAGGCCAATCCCAAGAAAAATGATGATAAACATACCAACAGTGGTGAAGTAATGCGCTTCTCGACAGCAAGAACAACTCCCTCCTTAGTCTTTACACCAATCGCAGTTGAACCCAACTAATAAAGAAAGCACAAAAACTAATTGAAGAAATACAAACGGACCATAAAACACACACAGTCATAACCAAAAACACAATTGCTGGCATTGAAATCAGCACAATAGTACCTTAATCGCCTCAATGGCATATTCAACTTGAAACAACCGGCCCTCAGGGGAGAAAGTATTGACACCTCTATCATACTCAGTTCTAAAATATCAAAAAGAAAAAAGAAAATCTCACATCATTATTACAATTAATTAAGCAACAAAAACCTTACAGAAACCCTAACATCACATCACCAATCACCTCGTGAGAAACATCTTTCGATCTCGTAAAATCGGAACCTTCAAACTCCTGCGCACAGATCAAATAAACAGCTAAATTTCGACGAATCAAGCACGATTACGTTCCGACAATAACTAATTTTCACGATTTCAGCTGGAAAAAAAAATGGAAACGGATCTGAAACCGACAAACCTTAAGCCCTTAACTCACTCACCAATGAAGAAAAGCGAGAGCTGAACAGGCGAAAATCCCTTTGATCTTTGATAAATTTGGATTGAATTTCACTTTTATATTTCTGCTACTGAGCTTTTCTTCTTCTTGTCAAGCAAGAAAATGAAAGGAAATTTAATCAAAACCCAAAAGGGTCGGGTATCCGGGTTCGGGTTCGGGTTTGGGCCCGATCAGATACTGGGCTAAACAGCCCGTTACACGGTATGATTTTGGGCTTTTTGTGGATCAAAATTCAGCCTATCTATCTATCTATCTATATATCTATATCTATATATATATAAAGAGAGAATCTTCAATTTCAAATCAATTTGAGTGGCGATTTCGTGAATACTAGTTTTGCACCCGTGCGATGCACGCAATTGATTGTTTCACTAAAAATATATTGCTCCATATAATTATAATTCTTAAAAATGCTATGTAGTCACAATATTGTAAATGAAAATAAGATTATAGTCATGTTACAAAAACATCAACAATTAATAGATGAAATAATAATATGAAAATAATATAGTACGATAATAACTTAGAGAACAATAACTATCTAATATTACATAAGACATCAGTAACTAAACGAAAAGAAAGTAGTACCATAAAGAAGTAATATTCATATTTTATAAATTCTGAAATACTTCTTTATACAATATTGGTAATAGTTTTACCATCACAATTGTCTTCTTCAGTAGTAAAGATCTTCAATAGTTGTCTTCTTTATTTTGTCGAATTGTGGTTGGAAGTACAAATGCACAACACGAACTTGGATTCCAAACTTGCTATTTCCTTCTTGTAGGTCTTCCACAAATGGAAAGACAGGCGCCATGTTGAATTGATTTTTCCTCTATGATTGTAGATTTTGGTGATGTGAATAATATGGCAGGGAACTCTGTATAAATAATAGTAGTATTTCATGATGTGGGATAGTGGTGTAGTGGATTGATTGTGATCGTGGGCAGTTAACACGAAATGTTGAATTAAATTACTGAATGAGGTTGAAAAATGGCGGCATAGTTACTTGGTTGTTTAGGGTTGTGTGCGGTCATTTGCTTTTATTTTAATTAATTTGATAGTATTATATTTATATATTTTCATAATAGATTATATTTATATGGTTTACTCTATTGTATTTTGATTAATTTGATAATATTATATTTATATGTTTTCATAATAGATTATATTTATATGGTTTACTCTGTTGTATTTTGATTATTTTTATAATATTATATTTATATGTTTTCATCATAGATTATATTTATATGTTTTATTCAATCGTATTTCTTTTTTTAAACAAAAACCATGCCACAATCAGATTATTATCCTACAAAAAAAATATAAATATAAATATAAATAAATTTGATTGTATCAAATTTATGATCATTTTTCGAACTACGAAGCTACTTGGTCAACTTTATTAGATTATTTGGTGAAAGTTATGGTCAGATTAATTTGATTGATGGGCCTCAAACAAAATCCATTCAATTGTATACGAAAATTTACAAAGGAAATCAAAAAGAAAGATGGATAAAAAAAATGGGTCTATTCCTATGTTTGTGGAGTGGTAGTACACGTGTATAGTATTAGAAATTATTGAACCTTCAAATTGATGATATTTGCAAAATTGTCATTAAGGATTCCCTCTTTATATATATATAGATTGATAAATTAAAAGGTCAAATAAAATATAAGGAACAACAATTCATCCGTTAATATTGTATGCATGCAGTTTTCAAAAAAAAAAAATGCATCAACAACCTCTTTCTTCATTTTTTTCTCTCTTCTTCTGTATTTTTTTCTTAATTTTTTTTGTTCTTGCAATTTTGATGTAAATAACAATGAATCTTGAATTAAAGAACACAAAAAGATCTTTAAATTGATATATGTATGTTAAAAACTAAAATGAACATGAATAAATTATAATTATTTTAAAGATCAAAGATAAAATTTCTAAATACAATATATATTTGTGATGGGATGGATTCTAATAAAAATTAACCTCATGTTTCACAAAACCGCACGAAATTGCTTAACTGTTCTAATTCTAATTTAGGATTTGTAATATTTTTATATGCTCATTTTAATTTTATTTCTAACTTTTTATTAAAAAAAATAGAATTTGGTTTTTACATTGAACTTCGGCATCTACTATATATGAAACACGATTTACAAAATTTGAAATTAATTTCAATTCATTTTTATAGATATTATCAATATCAAGATACAAGAAAATAAGTTTGATGCATTAATTGCATCATTAATTATTTTCGGAGTACTTTAGATTTGTATGCGAATTGAACAAAAGTTACCTTTTAAATGCTAATAAAATAATAAATTTTGAACTTGCGAATTTAAAACAAAATCAATTATTTTTATTTATTTGATCGGTGAAAAAAAAAACTATGAAGATTTTATATATAATAGTAACTGCTAAATTATAATACTATTTATATAATAGTAACTATTAAGAACTATTGAAGTTTAATCTTCATAACTTATATTTTACTTATAATATATCTTAATAACGCATAATCACACGTCTCACCGTGCATCGTACGGGTGCAAAATCTAGTATATATATAAAGAGGGAATCTTCCAATTGAAAATCAATTGCAATGGCGATTATGTAAATTTGTTCAACTTTGATGTTAAATAATTAAAAAATTTAAACGCAATTTAATAGGTAGTTTCTTATTAACTGCTATATCCACTTTTGCATTGAAGCATATCGTATTTTGCAATTGTAATTTTTTTTTAAAGAATTTCGGGAAATGCGCTTCCCTCAACGCTTATCCGCAACTATATATCCCTCCCAATATTCAGAATTAAATTTCATAATATGCAATTTGTTGTAAAATAAATATTGTAGAGCAAAATAAATAACACAGAAGAAAAAGAGAGAAGGGAGAAGACGGCGGTCGAATTAGGGTTTTCTCATTAATCTTATTCACCGTAAGTTACAAATGGGATACACACGAGGTATATATATAAGAGAGAGAAACTCTGATGAATAAGTAATGTCCATATATAAAATATATTTACAACACTCCCCCTTGGACATTACGACGTGATGTTCATGCCTCGTTAAAAACCTCTCCGTAAAAACCCTATGGGAAAAATCCGGCAGAGGAAAAGAGTACATAACATACACTTATTCATGTGTTGTATTAGTTGTCTCATTAAAAACCTTAACTAATAAAACCCATTGGGAAAAACTTAGTAAGGGAAAAAGAGTACAACCATTTGGTCTTCAGGGCCTAATCTTCGGGATTATGTATTCCGGTCTTCAGGACCTATTCTTTAAAATAATTTAAATATGTCGCTCCCCCTCAAAACAACATTCTTTCAATTCAAGACATTTGAATGCGTACTCATGCATATATTTCTCATACATAGACATGATGAGGTCTAGTGAATAAATCTGCAAGATTATCACTAGATATACAATAGTTCTTCTAGAACTCATATCTGCAACATAAGATAATCATTATATATCCTCACTTAGGATATTGGGGTTTATCAATCTACCAGTCCGAAATTAAGTATTTTGGGGATCAAAATAAGTAACAAGCATCCGAATAATCCACCAATATCAATATCAATATCTTTCATAAAATTGACCAAACTTAGTCAACCTTGAGATAACAAACATCATCTTCAATCATCATTCAAAATATCTCCTTCTAGGAGAATCTCAAAATCTTTCGGAAAGTAAACCAAGGTTTCTTATACCTTGAAGATAACAAAGAATATGATTACCATCATATAATTATATCTCCTTCTAGGAGAAATTTTCATCTTGCTAGCAATTTAACTTCAATGGTATCAGGCCTGATAGAGTACTACTTCTGGTACTCCAAATAATAATAAACTTCTGGTTCATAATTTCTTTGTTATCTTATTCACTTCGAGTGATAAAAAGATTATTGAGACACTAAATGGATGCAATTTATCAAATAAAATAATTTGGAATTCTGATCAATCAAATCGACTGATATATACTCCTTCAGGAAGATACTCGGACTGCTATAAATACTCCTTCATGGAGATACTCGGACTGCAGGCCGAGATAATACTTGGACTTATTCAAGTCTTTCATACTAAAAACTCCGTCATTAAGCATGAGTTAACTTTTCTCAACTTCTTCGCGTGTACCAAACATTTATATAGCATCAACATAATCATAAATATTACAGTATAAAACAACCAAACACATTTTGATATTCACACAAGAACGTATAACATTATCAACATATCCTTACTTTAGGAGGATAAACTTAATATAATACATGTTGCGATTTCACTTTCCTTTATATAAGGAATTTCAAGTCCAACAAGGACATATATAGATATCCATTTCCAACTATCCATACAAAAGTATGGTCAACATGTCCATCAATAGGATATCTTATTCATGCTTACTGCCAAATATAACAAGTAACGAAACATAATGCATAATAGGAGAATCAAATTCAATTAAAGGAGGTTCTATGGAGTGAGCATCTAGGATTCTCGTCTGCGGGACAATCCTCTTCAGGAGGTTTAATAGAGTAATATCATTTAATCATTTGATATTACTACCGCGGATTTTATCTTTAGCACCAAAATAGTTTTCACGCTTCTGGCGTCGAGAGCATCAATTAATATATTTAGTTCGTGAAGAACTTTAATTCAGTATGGTGCATATATAGTAAGTATATAAGATCACTCCATTGGCAGTCAATAATTAACTGAACTTTCAGTTCATCTCGTGTAGTGCGTGAATTAATATTTAATCCAACAAGAATTTTGCGGCATTCTTTCATTCATATCTCCCCCTAATGCCGTGGAATGATTTAGTTGGATTATAAATATAACGTATCAATTAATGAAATGATCCCCAATAATTTGGCTCTATTTTATGTTTATTTCTTGACGGAGAGTACACATAATTTTTCTTAGAGCAATATAGGTACGTTTTGGTGGTGATAAAAAGAATTAGCAGATGGGAAAATGATGATTTTTATTATCACGCACTAATTATAAGGGGAATGACCCAAACACTCATGCTTTAATAACTTTTAGAATAATTTGGGTATTTAAAATCATCGCAACATGATTTTTGGTTATTCAACTTTTCCAAAATGGAAAACAATGAATAGTTGCAATAGAAAGGATCGAAGAAGCTCTTCTGGAGCTGATAATAATGATATTGTCATTTGAATTATGAAAATTCTCCCCCTCTTTTTAGTAAGAGTTAAAGGAATAATATTCTTCAAAATATTATTTTGATGCTCTAATGAATTATGTGATCATCGTGTTGACAATCAAGTTTGCTTCAGGCAAACCAATAGATGCAATTCACAATTTGCATAGTCATGGGCCATAAGAAAATAATTATTTTCATGACCTCGATCAACTCACAGGGATCACACTCATCGTCCATCACGTTAGGACTAAAATACAATTTGCAGATTCTCCCTAACCACTTCTATAGGTAGCAACATGTGCTTCAAGCATCATGTGAACACTACGATAACTTCCAATAGAAGTGAAAAATACTTAGGATCGATCCATACATATAATTTATTTTGGTTATGTACTACTTCTGGAGTACACATTTTGAAAATATGAGCTCAAATAATTATACTAAAGAGAGAAACTAAGATAATTTTGTCGTGATCCATCAGGGATTGCCATAAAGAAAGACTACATATTTTTATGTACTACTGTCTACTGCTGGAGCAAAATATAATCTTTCTTATAAATTACTTTAACTGTGTACTACTGCTGGAGTACAAAAAATAGAAGTAATTCAATTATATTGTTTTGGGAGAGAAGAGATCGTTGTTATAAAATAATTGTATCTTCATGGAAAAGATATCAAAACGTTCACCTTCAGGGCTAAATTGTTTGGATAATCTATATTGTTATGAGTTTCTTGCCTTGTTTTCATCTCCATGTTGTAGTATATGTTCGCACATAACGATTTCACATGACAAGTCACTGTCACTATCTCATATTACAAAGAGTTTTAGTGTCATAGAAAATCACATGAGATGAAGTAAGCAGATACCACCAAATTTGCATATAATGTATCAGTATTACAACTCATGACCACATATCCACTAAGATTGAATCAATAAAATCATTCAACTACAACCGTCAAAACAATGCTCCATTTTAACATGAAGAATCAGAAAAGAGCACTTTAGCATAAATCTCAAAACATAAATCTTAATTATGCCAACCAGGTAGTCAGATGAATAACAATTAACAAATAAGCAATTAAGATAAATAAGTACATGACAATATTTAATTCATAGTAAGCACTTTAGCATTAGAAGAAAAAAACATTCTTCCCTGCCACATAGCATAAACATACATTTAATTTCCTTCTTTGCTTTGATCAACCATATAGCATCTCTTTAAATCACATAACAATAAAAGACATGTATTCTAATAAATTAAGAAGCATCGCCATGTTTCTAACCAACCATTGAAGCGTATTCAATGTGGATTGTTGCCCACAAAAACTGAATTCCATATCTCAATTATTAGAACACAATAGAAAAAATATTGCAGTATCGATTCACTGATTCATGTAAATCACATAATTTTATACCATGGAGATAAACTGTCCGTCGTTGATTTATTATTCATGGTATACTATATTTGTGTATTAACAATCATACCTTATCGGAAAGACACGATTCTTTCCTAGGGCATACCTCCAAAAACCATTCGATTGGTTGCCAATAATTTCCTCAAAAATCACTTAGTAAATTAGAGACCCGTGCTTCAAAATCCGCTTCGCTCAATTGGTTAGAGACTCATGATTCAAAATACGCTCAATTGGTTAGAGACTCTTCCGGAGCCTTCAATGATAGGCACTACTTGAATAAATCAATCTAGCTTGCATTATGACATTTCATAAGAAGCTTATTATTGTTTTAACGTTTGTACTACTGCGGGAGTACGATAATAAATCCTTAAGGATTTTCATAAAACAATAACATATCCAAAACAGGATATTTATTTTCCGGCTCTTACACGAGCAATTACAAAGACAAAGTTAATATTTATGTCTTCTGGACACAAATAGTTGAAAAATCAGTAACCATCATTTCACTTGGTCACATTAATTTATATATATCTCACGACTTGATGAGACCCAAACCATAATCATTATGATTAATGATGCATAACTATTTATGCAATTTAGCGCTAGAAGTATATAAGTAAAAATATATCATATATTATTCAAAATATGAATTGCTCTTCAGGAGCATGTAATATTCTTCAGGAATATTAATTGTGCTACCTCTGGAGTAACAATTTAAATCAAAATAACAACACAAAATAATTTGTGTTTCTGTATTGCTCTTAAGAGCACGAAATATTCTCAAGAATATTAGTTTTGCTATTTCGAGAGCGACAACGTAAATTGAAACAACAATATTATGGTTCGATAACAAGAACGTAAAATAAAATGTAATAATAATCTTCAGGATTATTAAGAGCTCCTGTTTCTTCAGGAAACAATGATTATCATATGATGATACTCCCTCCGTCTCGCTATCTTTGACACCATTTCCTTTTTGGGCCGTCTCACTATGTTTGACACCTTTCTTTTTTGAGAAATAATTAACACTCCCTTATTACACTTAACTTTTTATAATTAAATCTCATCATCCACTCACTTTTCACTTTTCAGCACATATCCCAATATAATTTAAATTCTAAAACTTTAAATTGTCATAACTTGATTGTTTGTTCTCGGATTTTTATAATTTTTATACCAAATTAAAAGTCTCGATACGATCTTTCATTTAAGATCAAACATGAATATATTTTTATGCATCTATGATGCTCTTGTTTTAAAATATGTATAAATACATAAACAACACCATACCCATACACACATTACACTTTACACACTAATCACTTCCGTCTTAATTCACGTGCCGAAAAGAAAAGTGTCAAACATAGCGAGACGGAGGGAGTATAATATTGAACATATATAAGTAGGTGATATACAATATATATAATATCAGTATATCAATTGAAAAGGCTAAATTCCCAAATAAGCATGAAAATTACTTCGTGTAACATAGATTTAAAAACAATCCAAACATGCGATCTATAATTCCCTTTAAAATAGTTGATCCATCAGATAAAGCACCAAACTAATGAATATTTATATATGTAGATCAATTGCAGAAGCATGCTAATAATAATAAAATACACGAGCAAATATATATGTCAAAATTGATACAAGTTAGGCACATGATGACTACTATACCAAGTCAAGAGAAGTCTATTAAACTACTATAAAATCTTTATATATACGTAATGTTTATGATATTCAATATCCAGAAATTGGAAAAAGGGAAAAATATAGTACTAACAATAAGAAAAACTTAAATTCTCTCTGCATCTTTTAACTCATACGAAAATATATTCAGAATAATATTATCTACTCAACCATAGAAACACATAATTGTATACATACTTTTCTTTGCATGTATATACACACAGGGGCTTCCTAATTTTCGTATATATAAGCATATGATGATAAATAAGTTTCAAATTTGGTACAAATGGAGATACTTCCGATCAAGATATTACAGATAATAATCATTGGCTAAAAAAATTTATATATGTATCAATCCACGAGAGAAAATAAATAAATTCGAATTTCACCTTAAGATTCACTCAGTAGGTTAGAGCGTGCTGATAATGTGTTGTAAAATAAATATTGTAGAGCAAAATAAAGAACACAGAAGAAAAAGAGAGAAGGGAGAAGACGGCGGTCGAATTAGGGTTTTCTCATTAATCTTATTCACCGTAAGTTACAAATGGGATACACACGAGGTATATATATAAGAGAGAGAAACCCTGATGAATAAGTAATGTCCATATATAAAATATATTTACAACACAATTGTTGTTTTGGTTGCACGGTGTGTTTCTTTCATACAAATAGAGCTATTGAAGAAAATGAGAAACTCAGAGCAACTATAATGTTGCAATGCAAATACAAATAGTTTGCCTAAATAAAGTGTAGAGTTAGCGTAGTGACTCAATCAAATTATCTTTTACTATCAATTTATGGTTGGTTTAATTATATACAATACCAAACAATATAAGACATTGATGTAAATGTATTTAAATCTTTACAAATATGTATAAATATTATATTTACAGATCGAAATTGAGTATTCATTTGTTGTTAAATCTTAATTTACAAGTGATTAAAGTTTTTCAAAATTCACATCATCTCCACCCACTAAGTACGTGCATAGAATATTTCGACATGCGTTTTTATGAGTCGAAAAGTGGATGTGAATATAAAATTTGGGTTCCAATTAATATACTTCGACCCTTTGATATATAAACTTTTTTTTCTGGCACGGAAATTAAGGAGAGATTAATAGTGTTTTTAAGATGTGTGTAAAGATTATACTTATTTTTTTATTTATTTCTACTTTATGTTTTTGCATTTTTTACTTTATTTTAATTTGAATATATATTATCAAAGTCATAATTTTTTATATTTTATTTGCTTTTATTTCAATTTTGAAAAAATTTATATTTTAGGGAATGACTCTTTATCAGTAGGACAGACGAAAAAGGAAAATGACCCTTATAAACATGACGGAGGGATAATCTAATTGATGCACTGTATAATATACTACATCAAGTGAGACTCATACTTTATTTTAATATATACTTTTTGACTCATTATATATTTATAATGTGTGCCCAATAATCCTGAGCACAGCTACACAGTACTTACTTGATGGACAAAAAGAATATCTTTGCCGCGCATCGCGCGGATGCATAACTAGTTATATTTTAAAATGGTATTTGGCCCAATTAATATTTTAATTTTCAGCTCAGATTCTAGCTAACAAATTTAGTAGCCCGTCTTTGCTAATCAAGAATATTTTTTAAGTTACAAAAATTAGAGTAAAATTTTCTAAAAAAATTTCACCATTGAAAAAAAATGACAATAACATATATAATTGTGTTTACCAATTTACAATGGCTCATTAATTCGATTATGGTATATAATTTTTTTAGCATTTTTGTTTATTTTTTTAACTAGCAAAATAAATCATAATTGAATTTGGTGAACGCTAGCTAGTCAATTAATGTAAAGTTAGATTGAATCATAATATCGAAAAATTGAAAGAAAAAAAAATAAAAAATCAAGAAAAATCGACTTTGGTACACGGTTAGTACACTATGTTGACCATCAAGTTAATTCTTGCAAAAAAGTAATCATATAGCATCGATGAAAAATAAAGGGCCTAAAAATCTAGATTTTGCATCGAACTACAGATTCTCAAAGTTAAAATGTATCTCTTTTTTCCATTTTACATCTATAGATGGTTATTACAAGGGAAGCAGCCACAAGATTTGTGTCCCGAGAAATGGGAGTTGTTTCTTCCTTCTTGCTGCCCTACTTTCCTCACTTGCTCCGATTGCTGAAATTGCGCTTCTGCCCTCCATTCTTCGGCTTTTCTATGCACGTCCGCCATCCTCTTATCCTATTATGATTGACAACACAATAATATGATTTGAGTATTTGAAGGATCATATGATTATACTAGCTCAAAATTGTTCAATCTATCAAGTACGGGGCGGATTTGCCTATATAATTTTCAACTAATGCTATTACTCAAAGTAAACGCCCCCTAAAATGCAATTCCTATCTTATAAAGCACTGTAGGTCCATATTTGTTGCATAGAATAACAATGGCATCACGGTAACTTGTTTGCGTATGCATCGCCTTTTCTTGCCATTCTTCTTCGACTGCTTACTTATTGAGCTCTGTTTTAGGTTCCGGGCACGTGGCATTTCAGGTGCACGATTTTACCTTAAGAGGACAGAATACCAGCGATTGTCACTCGCCTCACAGATTTTCACAAAGCATTCATGGATGAGTACCGTGATTGAGCAAGCAAATTATAGTTCGACTCCTTTTGTAGCTCAACAGTAGAAAATTTGGGGTGCATAAACTTGCTGGTTTCTCGAGTCCAGAATGTTTTTTCAGGTTCATAAATTACTGATTTTTGAGACCGTTTCTTGTTAGTGACAAATAAATTCAACTCAGGGACGGAGCTAGGGGGGAACTGGTGCCCCCAAAAAAAAAAATTGAAAAATTTCTACACATATATATGCATTTTATATCTATATATACAAACACATATATATATTTTCTATATATGTTCCATAGTTAGCTTATAATATCACTCCAAATTGGGATAAAAATAAAAATTTATATAGATTTGGAGTTATAAAGGAGAAATCATGGATGTTTGAAAAAAAAAATCCAACATTTTCCCTCAAATAGAACGCATAATGAATTAGTTTAAAGTTAACTTAGATATTTAAAAAATTCGCCCCCCCTTAAGTGAATTTCTGGCTCTATCCCTGATTCAACTTGGATGTTTGATTATGTTTTTGTACTTGGAAATTATGTAGTGACAATTAAATTCAAAATTTGGACGGTTGATATTCTGTTGCACTTAGAAATTATGGTTGGTTTTCATTAATCATTATGTATCCCTAAATGTGAATTTGCCATAAAAAGGGGGGGGGGGGGGAATTTATATGTGAAGTGACCACAAGTAAAACGCATAATAATTGCAGAGCCACAAAGATATTGTCGCTTGAAGAATAAAGCATGCAAGTTTAACATGCTTAAAACAGCATTTTTCTAGTTATATTTGAAACTGGCGAAAGCAAATAGTAACAGTACAAAATGTGTTCAGGACATGGTGAAAAATGAAAAGCCGATAACTGGAAAGACAAGTAATCAACCATAATCAACGAACCTAGTAATCGTATTCATCACTATCTATTACAATATCTAAAAGAAGAATTGTTGCAAAAATTTATAATATTGTCATTTTCCCTCCAAAACATACATCAAAAAATCTTATAGACAAATACTTATTGTACAAGTGTTTGAAGGTGAATGAGATCTAACTAATGGTTAATACACATTGATTAATTACAATGATGTACATTTGTTAGTTAGTTTATAAATTAATTTATCAAATAGATTGTGCTATCGACGTTAATATAAATCAAGCATTATTGTATTTTTCTTCAATAAATGTATATTATATCCAATGGTCAATTTGTAAACAAATTAGACAATTTGTAATTGTTATCTTTTCAACTTATTATTGTTGAATATTATAATCTAACAATAATATTAACTCATATGGAATACTCAGTCTCAGTTTCAGTATATTGGTGTGTCATATATATTTTTTAAGTTTTAATTTTTAAGCTTCAGTTTCAATTTATATATCAAATTTAGTTTAGGTTTGTAATTATCATTTGGGTTCACCAATCCAATTATAATTGTTAATTATTTTTAACATTTATTTTTATTTATTAAAATAAAGTTAATAAATTTAAAATAAAGGTATATAGTAATTTTTTAAAATCCTCATTTTTGGTTATAAATGATAAGTATAAATCAGCATATTTATGATAAACATTCTAAAACTAATAAAAATTATCTTGGATACCAAAGTTGGGCCTGAAGATATCATCCAATAGTAATTTAAATGAGTATATATGTTTTTTTAAACAACCAAACACAGCACACTCACACACACATGCACCCGAGATGATTCGAACACCGCCTCTTGGTTGGAGAGAGAAAACGTCTAACCAACTGAGTTGCACTTAGTTATTAAAAATGAATTTAATTTATAAATATTTTTTGAATGATTCAGTTACGATTAAATGAGTAACAGCTATATCCATACATTCATTTAATATCAATAATTTTATTTTTAATCAAAAATTCTTTATGTGAAAAAAATTACTATCATTAGTTAAATTTGATCATCTTTATATTTACTTATTCTTTTTCTTATAATAATACTACCTCCATCCCATTATATTAGTCCTTTTTGCTTTTTGATTATTCGGCACGTTTTTCTACCAAAACCTAGTACGAGTTTTAAAATATAATTTTGACGTATTCATTTTTTCACGGGGTACTATAACACTCATAGTACCCCGTGAAAAAATGAATACGTCAAAATTATATTTTAAAACTCGTACTAGGTTTCGGTGGAAAAGCGTGCCGAACAATCAAAAAGTAAAGAGGACTAATGTAATGGGATGATGGTAGTAATAATTAACGTAGATTATATCTAATGCATCGTACATGCAACAATACTAGTTCTAACTAACAAGTGAAGAATCGAAGGTTTTTCATATTTGAGAGTAAAATTCTATAAACTGGAAATTGCATTATTCAAGCAAAATCATCAACGAACACAACTATTGAGTTGAGTCTTACATTTATACTAAAACAGAAAAGGAAAGAGTAAGCAACAAGAAAGGAAAGAAACTAAGTAGAGATAGCCGTTCGATCTTGAGCTAAGACCGACGGCTGAGATTAAAACTACTAGTTCCATTTAGCCACCTCTGACCGCCACATCATCCTTGACTGCCACATCATTCTTCTCTCCACATACTTCTCCATCTTTCACGTTGCATGCTGTCGCCTTCATCTTCAGCATATCACCAGCTACTACTCGCTTGGGCTGGGGTTGGCTCAAGCCCACCCCCAAACTGTTTTATTTGTTTTAATTTCTATTAGTTGAATTTGTTACTCGCCTGAATTTGATAGTCTTCGTCGCCACCGCTGCTGGAGTCTGGATGAGTGTGGAATAGGTTAAAGAGACAACTTTTTTTTTCTTTTCTTCTTTCCTTCCTTTTCTTTGCCAAATTAGGAGTATTTATTAAATTTATGCTCATATCCTATCTCCTATTCCTATACGAAATTTTATACATTTGAAATCAAAATTTGAGCATTAATATTATTTAATTAAAAATGTATGTTAATATTTATTCTCTCCGTTGATAATGTTTTTTTTCCCTTTTAAACATATAAATTAATGAGAAATGTAAAATATGAAAAAGTGATAAGTTTTACATATTTGAATAGTTAATTCTTTTTCCAAAAATTAAAACAAAATGTTATTTATAAGACAACTCAATTGGAAAAACATATCGTTATATATGGGACGAGAAAAATATAAAATAAGCAATTTACAAACATAATGTGTCTGTCATAATTGAGGTAAATTTGTAATTTTAAATTATTTTCAAATTATTTATTGTTCTGATGTTTCTTTTTATTGTTTAAAATTTTTAGTTTTTTTTTATATAGTTTTATTAGATTTGATTTTCACTTTATTTGTATTTTTGTGTAGGAATTTGCAAGTTTTGGAGAAAGATGAGCTTGGAGAAAAGTCATGGAATATTGACATATTTTTGCAAATATTAGAACAATTTGGGAGTCAAGAATCAAGTAGAGACTTATTATTATTATTATTATTATTATTATTATTATTATTATTATTATTATTATTATTAGGAGAATATATATTTTTCTTTGACGGTTTTTATTCGCTCTTTGGTTTTTTTGGGATAGGTCATCTAATCATTTATGTTTTGACTTTTAAGTATAATTTGAAGGAGAAGTAAATTGCTATTTTGATTTTTCTTATTGAAAGTTTCCTTAAGTTTGTGCATAGTAATCAATTTCTTTTATTTCATTTCTTTCGTACTTTATTTTTATACGCTTTTGTATTTTAATTTCTTTTTGTTTATTTTAGTTATTATGAGTGGTTAGATTTTTAATTCGACAAGAATAATAAATCAATAGGGTAATAATTATGTGAGACCTAATTGTTATGTAGTTGTTTTCTATTGATTCCAAGTTATTCCTTGCGTTTAGTGTTTATTTCTGATTTTGTTTAAGTCTGATCAACTTAAATTTAATTGGAATACAATCTTCATCCCGTAATTATTGGAATATGACTAATTAGTGGCAAAGCTATCGTATCGGTAGTAGGAACAAACCATCACTTTGGCCCGAACCATCACATATATTTGTAGGATTATTATCAACAAACATTATCTTTTCTAGATAAATTGTGATCATAATCAAAAATATAATTATAAATCTCATTCAATCAATTCCTATCTACAACTATAAAAATAGATGGTAGTATTAATATGGTACAAATTTTATTTTCTCAGCAATAACTTTGAAATCTATATATAAAAAAAAACTCACAAACAAGTTTGTCTGCTTTTTCTTTCTAACTATGAAATCTAAATGTAGCACAATTATGTTTATGTTAAATTTGATTTCATAAGTTTGTCAACTTTCCTTTTCTATTTTAATATCAACATACTTGACAAAGTTCATCTAATTATACAAATGAATCAATTCCTTACAGTTTATGATTAAATTATAAATATGTAATTGTTCTTTATATATTATTGAGGAGAGTTTATAATTATGTATTTATATTCATATCATATAGAATAAATATGTATTAATCCATAAATAACATTAAATTTGACTTAAAAATCTATAATATTAAAACCAGTAAATAAAGATATTATAGCATAGATACTGATGTCAACAAATTATTTTTCATATAATAATATGTCAGTTGAAATCAATTTTTTGATACTAACAAAAATGCAAAATCGACATACAATCTTTCAATTATTTCACACAATTATTTGTATTATGATTTTTTTTAATTACGATATGTTTTAAACCTGTTTGTATTTTCAAATTAAGAGTTATATTTTAGATAGTCAATGACTCAATGTGAATTATGTTAGTTATTTCTCTATGAATGAGAAACTCTATTAGTCATAATTTTAATTAAGTAAAATCATATATTAGATCTTATGAAAAAAGTTTATCTTCAATGGTCAATTGGTACAAGTATCACAAACTTATCTCCATACAAAATAGAAAAAATGTAAAATGATCAACAAGTAAAATTAAATCAAACGTAAAACCGGTAAAATTAAATTAAAACGTAAAACCGGTAAATATAAGTATTATAATCATTTGATCAATTTTTACCAAAGAGAAATTTGTCATCCATTTATACACTAGCCCACTTAAAAAAAAACTTCTGGCTCCGCCTCTGCTTCTCTACAACAAGTAATCAGCCATACGCGAGATACCTGTCAACAATACCATCATTCATCAACAAATAGTGTCAATCCGGCTTAAACTCGACCCCCGAATTCATGAAGTAGGGTTCCAACGCCTCTTTGACATCCAAGCCATCTCGGGATGTGGTTGAAGCTCCGAATTTGAAGATGATCGGTCGGGCTTGTAGAAGATCTGGAGGGTTGTAGTGTCTTTTAGTGTTTGGATGCTTGCAACCCTCTTCCTAGTGAAGTAGCGCAATTCATTAAGCGATAATGGTTCAAAATAGCCACTTAACTTAATAAAAGGTAAATTCTACCCACCAACTTAAAAACATATAAATTCTAACCACTTTCAACGTGATGTGACAAAAATGTCGTTAATGAAATATTAATATTAATCTATATAATAATAACGGCTACGGGCTGCCGTTTTTAGTAAGTTTTGTATTCTATAAATAGTAACTTTTGTAAATTAATCTTTTAATTATTAATTAAATGTACATTAATATCATGTATCAAGGTCAAACTATTTTTTGTATATATATACGTATATAAATTCTTAAATTTTGTAAACAATATTAATAATGATATATTATTATAATCTTAAAAATGATATAGTAGTTATTAATAATTCATCTTTAAATATTATTTTAACATAAAAGATAGAAAATAATGAGTATATAGGTGCCCTTTTTATAATTCGATATTTTGATTAGGAAAATATATAGCTGATTGTATTCCAATTAAATATTTAAGAATCATATATGTAAACTATTTCTCATAAAAAATAAAATAATGTAAAATTAATTTCATTCTTTAAATTTTTCATTTTTATTTTTAATTTTATAAATATATTATTTCTAAAAATTAAGTATATCATAATTGTGCATTAGTAATTTTCAATCTATTATTTAATAGTAGACGTTACAAAAGTATGATTTATGCAACAAATTAATATATTGTTCCACATTACACTATTATTCTACCTATATATATAATCCAAAATTTCTTCAATCTCAATACCCACACATTTCAAATGTTTTGTTTTTCATCATTAGGTGTCAATATTCTTTTATTTTAAGAGAGAAGTGATGTGGATCACAAAATATATATATGAAGTAATGATGCAACAACTATTAGACAAGAGCCTAACTTTTTCCGAGTGAAGATGTAAAAGTATCGAGAGAAGTGGCTCAAGGGTGCACCAACATTGTCAACATCTTCTCGCTACATATCAATGTTGTATCTCTTTTTCTTTTTTTTTTTGGGTAGATCTAATATAGAGATTATTGAAATGTGAATACATATGAGTATAATTTTACACAAGAGACTCAACGTAAATTTTTATCATCTCCACAAGCACTACTCCCGATTATGTGGACTAATACTAATAAAATAAATTGAGGCGCATATTAGGTAAGGACGTAAGGTAATTATAAGTTGGAGCCAAAAAAAAGATAGTAATTTAATTTAATTATTTAACATTTATTTATAGAAAGTTATCAAAATAACACGATTATTCAAAAGATAATGTAGTAAAATATGTTAAATAATATAGTATAGTTTGTATATATAGATATTATCATTGCCATTAATGGCAGAAATCAAATTGCAACAATTAGGATTAAACATATTCTACACTCATATAATGTCATGAGCGTTTGTAAACTGTAATGGTCATATGTTCTTGATTCTACTCCCATGACACAAATAAGACATGTGGCTGCTTATAATATTTGTTTCACATGCATGTATTATGATAATAAAAAGAATATAATTATAATTATAAAAATTATCAGGAACTAAAGCTAAAGTTTACGTGGATAAATATCAAATCAATATCAAGTTCAAGAAACATATAGAGCTACAATTGTTTGTAATATATTTTAGAGTTGATGGTGGTATTGAGAAGATGGTGAAAGATACACAAATAGCTTTATTGTATATCAAATTGAGATAAATAACCAGGAGAATATATATTTCAAGTCTTCATAGTTTTTAATTTTTAATTTTTTTCTTCATCTGTTTGCATCAATATATTAAGTTTGAGGATTAATATATTTAGACCGTGTGATTTGAGCATCGTAAAATTTATATATTAATTTATAAGGTACTATAATATAAAATAATTGAAAAAATCGAACAAAATAATACTAAATTGATGAAACGACGAACGTGCCCACAAATGTATCTACAAATGGGGGAGTCGCATATCATTTCCCCCTATTTATATTTGTTATTTTGCAATTAAATGGATTAGTCTTTCCATATTTATGGATAATTTAATTAGTTGTGTTGTTGACCTCTATCACTTATTCGCTTTGTACAGGAATGCTCGCTACCCACGGGGCAAACTAAGTATGCTCACGCCGGGTAGGAGAGACTCTCACTTTGTATATGAATTTCTATGTATATTGAATTAATTAGAAGACTGGGTTTTAATATGCAATATGGGAAAGAAAGAAAAAAAAAAACAAAAACAAAAAAAAAACAATCGTTGTTAAGATTTTTCTAATACAACAAATTTACCAATACAACTTCTTACTCTATATGGGTGTCGTGCTCAAAGATTATTTATAATTTGAATATGAATTGTTTTTGAGAACATAATTTAAATATAAATTAAGTACAAAAGTGTACCATATTCTTCGAATATCCAAACCTCTTAAGTTTATATAAAAAAACATTTTTTTTAAAAATAAAGTTGTATAGTATTGGAAATTCTAAATTCTAAATTCTAAATCCGAAATTATATATTAATGATAGATTTCAATCTGTAATTGTAAAATGTGCCTTTATTAGGGGTGAGCATGGATCGGTTAACCAACCATTTTACACCTAAGAAAATTGACCTCACGGTTTTTTATCGATTTGGTTAACCGTTAAAAATTGAAAAATAAAAATTAAAAAACCATTAAAGCGGTTAACCTAAAAAATGGGTCGGTTAACCATTTATCTAATGAGTAACCATAAATAAAAGAAAATATTTAATTTTCTATAATTCATAATAAGAAAATTCGAAAAAAAAATCATATCTTAAAATGTACATACAAAAAAAAACATTTAAGAGTAAAATTTATATATTGGAGCGAACGTGAAGACACTGAAGAGAACTAGAGAAGACAAAAGTTGTAGGGTAAAAAAAGTTAAAACTTTATTAGTAATAATAATAAATTAAAAAAAAAGCTAAATTTAATATAATAGGTATATGTATATAATATTAGAAACGCTCCCCTACCCACGGTGGGCACGCTTAATGTGCCCACCGCTGATGTGACATTGCCACGTAGTTAATATTTTTCATTTAGGGTTGAGTTTTTTATAGTAGGGTTTAGTTTTTTTTTTATAGGATTTAATTTTTATGGTATATATTTAAATTAATTTCCTTATTTATATCGTTGCCACGTCACCCGTGGGCACATTAAATATGCCCACGGTGGGCATTGGAGCATTCCTCATATAATCATATATCTATTTAATAGGTACCAGTTCGGCTAGCCGTCGGTTTTTATGCATAGAAACAAAAACAGAATCAATACAGTCGTGTTTTGGTACGCGGTTAGTACACTACGTTGACCATCAAGTTAATTCTTGCAAAAAAGTAATCATATAGCATCGATGAAAAATAAAGGGCCTTACAAATCTAGATTTTGCATTGAACTACAGATTCTCAAAGTTAAAATGTTCTCTCTTTCTACCATTTTACATCTATATATGGTTATTACAAGGGAAACAACCACAAGATTTGTGTCCTGAGAAATGGGAGTTGTTCTTCCTTCTGTTCATCACCTTCTGTGATTGCTGCCCTACTTTCCTCACTTGCTCCGAGTGCTGAAATTGCGCTTCTGCCCTCCATTCTTCGGCTTTCCTATGCACATCGGCCATCCTCTTCATCAGCTTCTCCTCCAAATTGGCTCTCATTTTCTGTATCTTCACCTGATGCAAAAAAATCAATGATGTTATATAACCTGGTAAAAAGTCGACTGCTAAGACAGGCATCGAAATGGAGAATCAAACCCCTCTTTGATAATGTAGAGAAAGAGAAGAATAGTATGTTACAGAATGAGATATTGAAGAATATGCTCGTATGTGTGGATCCAAAGGCATAAAATGCAGTCAAATGAGGAAATGTGGGATTGATATACTATATTGTTTTGCTTATTACAAGGTCTCGAGTCTTGTAAGAAGCCGATAAGGAATTCGGTTTCATCCAAAATAAATACTAAAATACGGATGAAGATCAAGAAACAAACCCTTTTGGATAATGTAGCTAAAGAGAATAGTATGTTAATATGTTACTATTAAATGTGTTCTTGGATAATATGCTAGCATGTGTGTATCCAAAGGCAAAAATGCAGTCAAAGTAGAAAATGTGGGATTCTGAATATTATACTATTATTTTGCTTATTACAAGATCTTGAATCTTGTACTAATAAGCAATAAAGTATGGTTCAAGCAAAACCATGCATGATTACTTGCTATATCCAATTAGGCACAAGGTTTCAATCAAGAATTATAGAATAACATAGCAAAAGACAAGAGTAGATCATTATAAAATTCCTGCAGAATATGCTTGTGTGTGTGAAGTTTCACATCCTAATGTGTGAGAGAGTGAGGCTGTGGGAAATGGAGACCACACCAACTACATAGAATTTGGTAGTAAACGCACATGAGTTTCAAGTTTCCAATGTTAATGGCCTTGCAATAAATATTATGATTTGCAGAAAATGCTGGCAGTTTCTTGCTCTTTCCTCACTTCTTCTAAAGCATGACCATTTTAATATATGTGCAGAATAAATTAGGCTCAGCACAGGACTAAAGGGTGTCTTTGTCCGGTGGGGGGCTCGATGCCGATGAAGACAAATACAAGGTTCCAAAGTCTGAATTATATGGTCAATCCAGCCTGAGATTATTGTAATAAACTAGAGGAGAGTGAAAGATGAGCATGGTTAAATGACCATTTTACCCCCCAACATGCTCAAAATGTCTTTGACGGTTCCAAAACGGAGCACGTTGTTCGAGACACTAGAGTATAATATACCTTGAACCAATAATTGGAAGGAATGAGCAAAGGGGGGATCTTGGGCTGTACTTGTTTCTAAATAGCTGCCACTTTAGACAGCATAAAGTTGAGGTCTAAACTTAGGTTTTTCATGATCCGGGAAATCACATTCGAGGACCTAAGGCGACCGCCTCAATGTAATGCAGAATCGATCCTATGCCCAAACGCAATCAAGGACAAATCCCATATATATAAAACACTTGAATCTAGGCAATGCTCTATGTTTTCTTGATTTAAATTGCATGAAGTAATGAGCTACCTCAAGTTTTCTTGATTCAGCTTCTGCTTTTGCACTTTGATGATTCACCCAAGCTTGAATCTTTGCTTCTTCTCT
This sequence comes from Mentha longifolia, assembly GCA_001642375.2. Lineage (NCBI taxonomy): Eukaryota > Viridiplantae > Streptophyta > Magnoliopsida > Lamiales > Lamiaceae > Mentha > Mentha longifolia. Next base: position 1,571,872 of record CM038116.1, read on the forward strand.
TTGATACCTGAAATCCCACCTGACATTAACACACCAAATTCCAGCAATATGTCTTAAAATTTGATCAAATAAAGATGGATACATTCTTCCTCATTTATACCTTAGGCAGCTCTTAGTTTTCTCCTCTTCCTGCCAACCGCCACTCCTCGACTCCGAAACACTTTTCCTACACTCACTACTCATCTCAAAGTGCCTCAAGCTCTTCGAAACATCCTCCTCTTCCTCTTCTCTCGAGCTCCAATTTGACGTGACAGAATCAAACTGCGTGCCAAGGTGCAGCTTCGCTAAATGGCACTCTTGCAGCTGAGTTATGTCCATGGTGTCTGAACCGGTCGGGGCCAGTGGGCCAGAACGGTTGCTCGGCGTGTTGTGTCGAGCAGGGGACGTGCTCATGAACGGGGTCGGGCACCGTGAGGTGGTGGAGCTGCCGAGAGGAGTCATTTCTGTACCCATATCTCTGTGCTTCACTTCTTCTGCCATTTCAGTAGCTTCACTCATTGATTTCTTATAAGTGTTCTCGAATAGAAATGCTTCTTGCATTGGCTCCGAGCATCCGAATTTTGGGATTATTGGATTCAATTCATTTGGGAATTTATCTGCATTAACTAAAAACATGAGCTATGTGTTTATGAAAAATGCAGAGTGCATAAAAATTGAATCTTGAAAGTTGAAACACTGAGATATCAAATCAAAATCTTCAACCAATAAAGCCGCGCTCCACTTTTTTACATAAACAAAAGTTCACTATCAACACAGATACATTTCATTTTCAAGAACCCACCTTTATGCAAGCAAAGAACAAGTAGCTATCACAAGGCTTTTGGAAGTAAAGAAAAAAAGCAAAATCTGGAGAAAAAAAAGTTTCTAACCTTTTAGAAGTACTTCTGGAGCTGAGAGTACAACCCCATTTACTGCCCTAGCTGTGTTATGATGGTGATCAAGAACTAAAGGCCCTTGAAAAGCTGTAATCACTTTTGAAACCTTCTCCTCAGTGATTCTCGATTTCTCTGCATAAACTTCACCAAGGTTGGGCTTGTACCCACTGCATTGCCTGGAGTACATCTTGGAAGCATCCATGGGCTTAAAAAAGCCATGATTAGTAGCAGGTGAGTCACTGCAAGAACTCCCACCAAGAATCCATTTCTCTGCATCGTCCCACTTTGAAGGAATGCTTTTTCTTGCAAAATTTGCAGTGCTGAAGCTGAAAACAGGCCTCCCAGGAGTGGGAGGAGCTTCCACATTCCTCCTAGTGACTGAAATCTCAGAAAAGCCCCTGCCCTCCACCCCATTCCCCACAGGAAATGACTTCACAAACTCTGAGGTCTCCTTGAGATTCAGCTTGCAAAGAGGGTCAGAAAAGGAATCCAAAAATGGGTTCTTTAAACCCCCATTACTGCTCTCTAGTTTGGCTCCCTGTTTCACAAACATCAAAAATTTAAAAAAATGTTTGGCATTTAAACAAACACCTTGTAAACATGAGTAGCTAACTAAACAAGATTCTTGATGAATTTCACTTACCACTTGAGATGAAAACAAGGCTGCTGGCTCTAGATACTTGGTGCTACTGAGATCCATGGCAGCAGAAATGAAGCAAGAATTTTGAAGTTTGAACTACATCAAGAAACTGTTGTGTAGTGGAGACACATTTTTTAATTTTTACTATACAGAATGCAAAGAAAATGAGACTGAAGTTTTGAGTCCAAATTTTATTTTGAAGGAACAGTTTCTTGATGGAGTAGGAAATAAAAGAGGGTGGTGGCTACTGGCAAAAAAAAAGGCCCTGGTCTAAATTACTGTTCAACAATCACTAACATGCAAAAGAGGACAAAAAATGTTCAGACCAGAGCTCTTTCCCCTAAAGCATACAACTCTATTGTTTAGTCTTACCATGTCTATAGATAATAGGGGTGTTTTGGATTCTAGGTTGGAATAAAAGATTTCTTACCTTGATCAGGGAAATGTATAGCTGTTTTTATTTTTTTACTGTTGGAAATTAATGTGTCTTGCTATGAAATTTGAAAAAAGAAAATCAAGATTGGCTTTGGGAGTGGAGAAAGTAAATCATGTGTGACAAGAATTGTTGGGCATGGTAAATTTTACAGTGAGAAATGAGGAGAAGCTTCTTTTTGTGTTTTCTTTTTTCTTTTCTTTTTTTCAATTTCATTTTCTTCAATTTTGTTTAGTTTATTGAATTATGCTTGTTACCATAGTGCCAAACATGGCCTTTGGATGTTTTTCTTGTTTTCATGTTTGGAAATTTTTCATTTGAAAGTACAGTTTTGCCCCCTAGCTAACACAACAATTGCATGATGGATCATGCCATATTCCATGGTATACTTTCTCTAAAAGCATGTCCTTCAATTCAGTGAAAATGACAAGTGATTAAATAAGCTAGGTTGACTTAATTTCAAAATAGATAATTAGATATTTACAATTTCTTAAAGCTCATAGAATGTGTGATCTGATTGCAAGACCAGAACCTTAGTCAAGATTTTGATATCAAATTTAGTTAGTGAGCTATTTTTTTTAGAGAGAGATGCTTAAAATGGATAGGGTGGGAATATAATATGAGGAAAATATGCTTCAAAGATTAAAAGATAAAAATAATGAGATTAGATTAGGCTTTTCTGAATAATCTAATTAAATTGGGCCTAAATTTATTTTAATTTATATTCTAAATTTTAATGGTAGTAAAATTAAAAACAAAAAATCTCATAGTTATAGACATTTTTAGATATTAAAATAATCTCTTGAATTTTTTATTTTTTTATGATAAATTTACATTTTTACTTTTAAATGCAGCAAGATCAATTTGGAAATATTTAAAATATCCAATAATTAAGTCCTACCAAATATTTGGGAACTGGGTCCACATATGTGTGGCCCAATATATTTATTGGGCCAAATTGAACTAACCTGGCCCAATAATTTGGGCTGCTGCTTTACCCAATTAAATCAGATTATGGAAGTAAAATCAAGCTAATCTAAAAATTAGTAGTAAACTAAGTATGGTTTTTCACATAAAATATTTCGTATATAATAAGATTACTGTTTATCAATATCCCAACTTTGCACCTTTTGAGGTTTACCAGAAGCCATATAATCTGAAAGGTCTTCGTAGTTTTGGGTCTGATCCTAATTTATTAATGAATCGATAGCTTACAAAGAAAGTGTCCATTTATTTTATGATAATGGTTAACATTTTCTTTTTTATAATTACTTAAAAGCATGTAATAGATCTCAATGGATTTTTATTTTATTTTTTTGAAAAAAATAAAAAGATCAAATTAAAACATTAGATTTCACCAAAAGAAGGAATTTGTTTTGAAAAAAAAAATGAATTATTACATCTGAGAAAGTCAAATATTATTGAAATGATCTCTTATTATATACAGCAATCGACATCACCATTTTCTATTATTATATTATTTAATTGTATCTGTCAAATTCTTATTTGCTGAGTTACTGTTCTTGATTAGGCCTAATCACAAAATGACAGTGATATTTTATTGTTTGATTTTAATTAGAACCACATAATTAGTATGACTTTTTTTTTTTTGAGTTGTTAAATGGAGTTGAATTAATGATTACTTATGAATAATAATTAAACTCGTAGTTTTGTCTAATCTAATAAACAAAATTATCCATGTAAACGTTGGATAATGAATTATATACGTAATAGTGAAATAAAAATTGAACAAGTCTTATTAAATTCTAGCGCCAATAATGCAATCGAGAACAATAAATTAATTTAATATATGTTGGTTGTCTTCAATCATGTAGACATGACTATTCCACTCTAATTATTAGTTTAAATCCTATTCATGTGCTAATATTAAGGAAACCAATATATTCATCAAAGGGTATTGCTAAATGGCCATAATATGGCCAGCCATATTGGGGCTTTATAGATTCATTACTCAATTTATTAATTTACTTAACTTACATTTAATTATGGAGAGATTCATCCAAAATAATTTCCTATTACAAACCAAATATCCCGACATTAATTAAAGCTTTTAACTTCCATATATGATTGGAGTATTATTCAAATCAACACAAATCGCTACTCTAATTTTTAGAAAGATTGTGGAGCAAAAATTACATGGATATACTATATATACGTGTTTATATATTTTTTTTTATATACGTGTTTATATCTTTTTTTTTAACATAGGAAAAAAAAAATATAGGTTTCAAAAAAAAAACTTCTTTTTCTATTTTTGTAAGGAAAAATCTTCAGTTTCTTTAAATTCGGTTTTTTAATGTCATATTTTTGACAATTATTTATTCACAAGTGTGCCCTTAATATTATTATGAAAATAAATTAATTTGAGATCTGTTATTGATTACTTGATAGGATTAATCTACATAGCCATAATATGGCTAGCCATAATACCCTTTTATTTGTCCTAAAAAAGTTTAAGTTTTATAAAGCAAGTTGCATGTGTTTTGTAGACTATTATATCCTTAATCTAAATGTAGTATATACTTGAGAGAATAATGAATTTTATATCTTTCATGAACCATGATTTCCATTTTCCTTTGCTTTTTATACGGATGTTAAGAAACGATTGATTAAAGGTTATATAATTAAATCCAAGAACAAGTAATTAAAATAGCATTATTTGAATTGAATTGCATACAAATTTGATCACCAAATAATGTTGGCAAAACAATTATTTTTAATAATACTTTGTAATAAAAATAAATTTAGTATCAATTTTCTTCATAAAATATACTAGTAAACTGTCGATAATGAAAAATAAAATTTCAAATTAAAAGAAAATTCACATTAATTAATAATTTGTTTTTAAGAGAAAATTATCCTTATGACTATAAAAGAGAAAATTATTGGACATATTTGTAGTTTATTTATTTATTTTTGTTATACATATTTGGATTTTTTAGAAGAATACAATCAAGTATCAGGATTTCAATTTTCACCAAAATTAAACCGAAGTTTTAGGTCCGGTTGAGTTTCACTTTCTTATTACTCTCACTGTCTCATTTTAGTAGTCTTGTTTAGTATATTGGGTTGTCCCAGTTCAGTTTAGTGGGATGAAGGGAGTATTTGTTAGAAATTTTAATTATCTTGTTTAAAAATATTTAGTTCGATTAAGTAATCATGATCACTCTTAAATGTATGTAGTACACAATTTTACAATGTTCGAATCTTATAATCAATGTTAAAATGAATTAGTTTATTTTTCTCAAAAATAAGCACCTAGTTTAAGATTTAATTGGTTTGTATACAATTGTTTTGGCCTCAATAATATATTTAAATATTTATATATATTAAAGTTTTTTTTTGTTTTGTTTTGAAAACATATAAAAGAACGTGAATTTTATATGATCTATACAAATCGTAGTATATATATATATATATGAAGGAGATCATATAGAAATGAATCCTTACGTGTTAACTAAAAATAAATCTTATGCGTCAATTTAGATAGATCAAGGGTGGAGATTAAAGAAGTCTTAAACAGTGCATTTTCGGTTACTTTTAATTAAGAAGGGCAAGTTAGTACTTTTATCTTTGATCTTAAAACCGTTTTGTTCCCTGTTATGCGGAAGTATTGATTGTTTTTAGATAATTTGTTTGAGTAATGATACCTATGAAAAATCTTTTAAATACTACTACCAGTACCATTTATTAAATTAATGCAAAGCATGTTCGCATGCAATAGTTCAGAGAAATTAAAGCAATAACATGCAATAATAAATTAAAACCTGCCACAAGCACTATATATATATCTTTTTATATATAGTTCGACTTGATGTAATTTACATATATTAAATTAAAGAATATGTTTTGATAAAAAAAAAAAAAAAAAAAAAAAAAAAAAAACTAATATCGAAAACTATTTACGCAAGATGGTAATCATAGCATTAAATTGAACAAATTATTTACGGAAACGAAAGATCATTATTAATGTGGAGAGATTGAATTTGTAATTGAAACTTACTTTAGATACTCTATTTCTATAAATACATATAAGGATATTCATGTAAATTTATTGTTAAAGAATTCTACAATGACTATTAAGCCCTCTTATGGCCAGCCATAATATGGTCATTTAGCAAAACTCTATTTGATATCATTCATATTGTTTGGGACGAAGCTGGGGTGTGGTCAAGATGAACACCCTAAAATGAAATATGATTCATTATTAATGGGATGAAGGAAGTATATGTTTTATTGAATTTATTTTTTAAGTTATACTCACTCAAAAAATCAACAGAAATTGTGGCTACTTTTTTTTATTAATTCGTCCACAAAAAATGTGTCTATCCCATTTTTTTGCCATTTATGTTTTTTTTTTATCGTCATCATTCGTCAATATTTACTAAAAATTAAAACTAATGACCCACAAAATTCCCTTTATTTATGAAAAAAAATCAGATATGATAGACTCATTTTATTAAAACTTATGTCAAAGCTAACCTATCACTGTTTTAATTTGAGGACAAGAGACAGTAATTAGTAGCTAGCAAACATGGTTTTAAATTTAGAGAAATGATCCCTTACCCACCGTGGGCACGCTTAATGTGCCCACGGCTGATGTGGCAGTGCCACGTCAATGATTTTTCCTTTTGGGGTTTAGTTTTTTTTGTTAGGGTTTAATTTTTTTGGTAAGGTTTATTTTATAAGGTATACTAATTAATTTTTTCCTTAAATATAATACCGTCACCTCATCCGTGGGCATATTAAGCATGCCCACGGTGGGTAGGGGAGCATTACTCTTTAAATTTATCCAACTATATGTCTAGATTTTTGTATTTTTTAATATTACTCTTTTATCGATACTAATTTAATTATTATTCCACATCCACGCACACACAACACACACATTATTGAGATCGTAAAAATTATTTTAATATTAAGCTCGACTCAAGCTCTACTTTTCGAATTCAAATTCGGCTCAACACATGATAATTCGGATCAAACTCAATTATTCATTAAAACTTATATTCAAACCAAAATCGAACTTAGCTCGTTTTTTACTTGACAAAAAATATTACTCAAGCTCAAATCGTCTAAATCTTTGAGCTCGGCCTTATTTTACGGAGTCACATTTATTTTTGATAAGCTAAATATTTTTTTTGTAGTCATGACCATATACGGTTTTATAATAGAATTCAAAATTGTCATCAATTCAATTTTTTCAGGAAGGATGGTTGAGTTGTTTTTTTCTAATTTTTTATTTTGCAGATTTTATGGAAGAAAGGGGATTATAAATTAAAACATCCTACTCATCTATTTTACCATTTAGAATATTTAGTTTATTTTAAAATAAAAAATAATAACAATTACTTATTCGGATTCCTTTAAATACTTGTATGTTTGGCAACATACGATTATGGGAAATTTATGGTTCATTCTATGAAAGAAGATGCAATTTCGGAATTGAAAATCATTTATTTATATCACTAATTTTGGATTAATTGTGTCGTATTGATTAAACTTTCAATTATCCATAAAAGGAAAGAAAATGAAATAATAATGCATTTAAATTAAGGGCACAATAGTCTACAAATTTCATACAACATACCTTAAAAAATTAATCTATTTTTAGATATATTTTCGGACAAATCTCTTCATTAAACATAGTCCTACATCACTTGATACCTTGGACTATTGACATTTTACCTAATTCCGCAATTTAATCCAATATTTATCACCTAAATTTAGCATAAATCAAGCACAAAATACTCGAATAGTTATTAATCAATATATTTAATTTGAGTAAGTATTCATAACAATTAAATTTATTTAATTTCAATTTCAGACCCCTAGCTCACTGCACACTTTCAACCTAAAAAGGTGACTCAAGTTTCATCACAATCAAGAATTATATTTGAAGATAAGCTAGATGGGCCCACCAACCAAGAAGCAATTAATTTAACATGGGAGATAATGCAAACTGATTAGGCAGTCCTTTGTTTCTTAGTAGTATATTTCAAAGTTTATTTTAATACTGTGTACTATACCTAAAGTACAAGAATTACAACCTCAAATCAATCATTTCTTTATATATAGTAGACATTATACAATGCAATGTTGTTCTATCGTTTCTTTCCATTATAAGTCTTCAATTTCTTCTCTCATCATTCTTCTCTTCTTCCTCCTCTTCTCTAACATGTGTGATTCATGGCTATAAGCCTATTGAATCGTGTTGCATCTTCTATTGTTGTATTCGGGCCCGATCCGAGCAGACGGGCTCGAAAGGGTAGATTCGTAATTATGTGTGCTAGCAATCCTGTCCCAGCTGGACTTAAGATCAGATCTTATGATCACAACAAGATCAAGGTAAGCTAATTTTGATTAAATTCTACTTAGAATTTTATTTTAGTCAATGATCATATTTTTAAATATTAATTTTCTCTATTTTTAATTTCTCTTTATATTGCAGGTGTTTGAAGATAAATTAAATGGTATTGTTTGCTATAAGGATGAAAATGGAGAGATAATTTGTGAAGGATATGATGAGGGCCCAAGATTTTCCCAACAAATTTCAAGATTTACTTGTAATTCAAGGTAATAATTTTACATATTGTATAGTAATTATTACTACAAAATATTTATTGCATATGTTTAGAACACAAAAAGTGATAATTACTTTAATTTTTGACAGTGGAGATGCAGAGATAATTGGCTTGCTTCAGAGATGTTGGCTCCATGCTTCTGATGAGAAAGATTTCAAAACTGCAGAGGCAGAATTAGCAGTGAAGAAAGATTTTTTACTGTAGTAAAAAAAGAAGAAATTATCTTGAAATTTGACTGTATTCTGACATCATAGAACATTGTCTTTAAGGATTTAGGAGTTGTGTCTGTATACTGAAAACAAGAATTGTTTCTCTGCAGAAACAAGAATCCAATGTGAATAAAGTCCCATCTTTCTTCTCTATCTTCTCCGAGTTTACGGAATCCAAATCACGGCTGTAAACGAGTCAAGTCGAGTAGAAAAGTAGTAGTCTCGATACCGAGCTTGATTCATATTTTTATAATCAAGCTCGGCCCGATCCAAAATTATTAAGCGTGCAAGTAGCTCGAGCTCGAGTTGTTTCTCAACTTAAACGAGAATAATAGGCTCATGAAACGTGTAAATAAGCTTACAAATTGAGGCTCAAGCTCGGCTCGTTTATTAAACAACGCATGAATATGGAAGTGATGGAGAAAGTTAGAGAATTGAGAAGCCTAAAATATACAAAAATGCATCGATATATTCATACCAATTATACAGCTTTAAGTTCTTCCAATTCGTGGGAGAAAACAGAGCAACAGAAAAAGAATGTTACAAGAGGGGACTTATATTTGATAATGGGGCTAAAATTACCCAGTTCTGCATATACTTTAACCCTAAAAAATAATCATGAATACTACCTACAAAAGAATATAGAAATATACACCAAAAGAATGAAGACAATTTCAAAAATATACAAGTAAATAAGGTCTGGTTCTCACTCGGCATTCTGTGACTGTGATTGTGAGTTCTCTTTCTCTTCGGCCATCTCCGACTGCGACTGGCTTCTTATGATGGTAGGAGGCGACCATTGATCCGGAACCATCAAGAAATATGTGGTCATCGCCTTCCGGAATCTTCTCTTGTACTGTTTTGGAGATATCACGGTTGGTGAAGCGTTCTTGGGCCCGCCTAGAATACCTGATGCTTTCACCCAAGTCTCGAGGTGTTTATCCCACGTGTACTGCCTCATGAAGTCGATTATCCCGAGTACGAGCTCGTGCTTTTCTTCATCAACTCCGACTAGGAGTGAGTAATCCATCACGTCTATTGACTGCAGTCGAAGATTTGAAGAGGGTATTTATAATCTAGGACATATTTGATGGACTGAACATTTTTTTTTCTCAAAGAGAAAAATGAGGACTTACAGCAAGAAAAGCAGTGTCGTTCCACACTGCTCTTTCGAGTACCCTCTTGGCTTTGTTTCCGACAAATATGGGAGAAGTGGGCATTGCTTCGATCAAGTTCTGGTCCAACAACACCTTATTGCTTCCAGAAGAATCCGGATTGTATCGTGATCTGGATGATCCTTTGAGATCATACAGCCGTGTAATATTTCTTCCGAACAACAGATTTTCCATCACCAGAACGTCCATTTTCGTTTCCTTCCCTCCTTTGAGATGTTTCGAAGACACCTTTCGACAGAAATACCACAAAAATTCGAACATATTGTTAAAAAAAGATAATCTCGGATCTACTTCCAGTTTCACACAAGCATAATCATTGCAAACCATGTGGAATCACAAAACCCGAAGTTCAAAACTTTTTCGTGTTTTCTTGACTAGCATACCATGTATGTCAGACTCACAGCATCGAAAGAAATTAAGAACTTGAACACATAGAGGCAGAACATAGAATCAGAAAACTCGATAGCTTGGGTCATGGCGATATCAGAAAATTTAATATACCTGATATATTCCGAGGATCTTTGCAAGGCAAGTTGGGCTTCCAGTTCCGATCGATTCAGACAGATATTTAAAGTAACCCGGAGCAAACTTGATGAAAGATTCCAACTCCGTCTTTGTGACTTGCTTGATAATGAACCGATCATCCAGAGTTTTAGCAAAGAAGACGTTGCTCTTCCCACCTTGAGCTCCCCACTTCTTACAACGGCTAAGAGATCTGACGAAATCCACCTCAGATGGGCAACTTATCCTCCTCAACGCATCAAAACGCTTTGCATAGTAACACGTAACGGTGTATTTCACCTTCCCAAGGGGCCCATCATCCGTAAACGACACTCTAGCATGCAGAGCTTTTGTATACGAAACGGGGTCCATATTCAAGGAGCTGCGGAAGCTAGTCAACACGGACTCGTCTCCGGATCCAACAGTTTTGTACGATTCCAGCATCACTTCATCCAACAACGATGGAGAAGGAAAGGACCCGACATCGAGCGAGTGCATAGAGAACAAAGAATCTTCCTTAGGTTTGTCGGGTTCGTCGGAGATTTGGCTTAAGTAATCATGAGAAACAAGTGTGTATGATATGAGACTTGTAGGCTCATCATCAAACACCGGAATCACAGTCTCGTTAACCCCCGTGGGGAGAAGCAGCCGGGCCCCACCTTGGAACTCCGGATCCTGAAACAAGGGGATGTATACTGAAGTGTATCCACTCAATACATCCAACTTCAGGTCTAGCCCTGAGAAATTCTTGTTTGGTGAGTGATAGTAGATGGAAAATGGCGTAGTCAACCAGCTTTCAGACTTGTCCACATCAGCAGAACTTTTGGTAGATGACGAGGAAGGCGAGTCCTCTCTCTCATCTTCCATTTCCAACCTATCGGATACTTTGACAGTGGATGAAGTGTCCACGTTGGCTAATTCTTTAACACTGTGATTGTGATTCTGTGGGGCCCCTATACTCGGGTGACTCTCACCAGTCCACGCGGCATCAAGAGTATCCGAAAGAGATATAGGAGTTTGCCCATCAAAGATAGCTTTATGTACATTAACACTGGAAGCCAGAGGATCCGATTCATCAATGGAACTTACTTCGACAGAAAGCTCGAGGGGATTCTGATTTCCATGATCCGAATTTGAAGATAAATCAGTTCTTTGAGGAACAGCCTCAAGGTGATTGTTGAGCAGAAGACTGCTTTGGCCATGATCGGGATTTTCATTGAGCTTCGCTTCTGCAACAATGGCTTCAGAACTGCTCAAAGTCTTTACATCGAGAACTTTCTCAGTTTCACCTAGAGGTTTCTGAATGGTCTCCGAAGAGCAAACCTCCGCTTTATTTGGTTTGTTGTTCGAATATAGACTGGCAGCGTAGATCAGGCGCCGGTCCCACACATAAGACTGGAAGACTAGCTCTCTACGCAGTCGATTGAGCTCGAAAATATCAATGATGGGTTGGCCTACTTTTGCCTCCTCCTTCAATATTCTCTGGAGCATTTCCTGCCAAATAATATACTCTCAAATCCCCAAATGAAAAAAAGCAAATTGCTATTGAAATTCGGTCCACTGTCAGATTCCATGGTGATTACTATGAAAATGAATCTCAAGATGTGACATGATCTCATACCCCAAATATCGACTTTTCCCTCTGCAGGAGATCTTCTAGATCTGTTAAGAGGTGTCTTGATTCATGAGCCTTCATGCCACTATTCGCACCTTTACCACACTTTCTTGCTGACAGTTTAAGAATAGCGTTGAGTACTTCAGAAAACAAAAAGTTAGCTCGCCCACGCACCTATTAGATAGTTAGAAGAAAGTAAATGAAAGGCCATTCGACATAGACTAATAGGCAGAGATCAAGAAGGAATTGAAGTAAGGGATAGCATTTTTTTTTCACCTCATTCACTTCTCTTCCGATCCACTCCTGATTTTTGTAGTTGAAATCAAGTTTTGAAGGAGGTAGGTACACTGAATGAACATCAATAGATGCATAACGAAAGCAAGCAACCATTTGTCCCAAACTGCATCAACCCAACATCATATAGTATGAAAAATGATCAACAGCGATTAGATTTCGCTCTCCCTAGTTCAAATCCAGCATGCATATTTTGTTTACCAGTGACGGTGATCTCAGAAACAGAAGAATGACATACAGTACAAGGAAGTGATTTATGCGACCAAGTTGTAGTAATAATGTTAATGGAAACAAGCAAAGGATCATACCCATAAAATCGAAGACAGTCTCTATGCAACGAATGGCCACAGCTAGCCACTCTACTTGCAGCTGCATGATTTGAAAAGCTTAGCTCCAAAAACTTTCCAAAGGACAAACCCCATGCAGCATCAGACATCAGAACTCTTCTAGTTGCAGGTGGATATCCATTAGCTCGAGGACATTTCAAGCAGCGGTGCCACATCCAAATTTTCCCATCCCTTTCCCCAGGTAGAATAATTTCAGGTAGTTTCTTCACTGAAATTGTCAGAGTTCCTTGTCGATGTGTATAGCACTGAACATGAGCCTCTGCAGGCATCTCACACGAGTGGCATACAAAACTCTGTTGCAGATGTTAGACCCATCAGTCCTATAGTTCGTTTGTAATTTGACACAGAGAGAGAGGGAGGAGAGAGAGAGATATACCTGATCGAATAGATGAACACGTAGAAAACGACCCAATGGCTTGTCAAAGTTACCATAATATTGGATCCGAAACAAGTGCGATCTTTCACAGACAGTACCCTTCCACACACATCTTGATGACAATGAGACTAAAATGCTTTGATGGTCCGAAGGAGAAGGTGGAAATTCTTCTTTCAGAGCAGGTTGTTCATCGGGAATTTTCAGATCATCAGTTTGCAGAGATGTTAGATTCGAAACAATTGTGTTAGAATCTATATTGCAGCCATCATTTTCCATAGTTTTGACATTTGAATCTCCTAAATAACTAGGGGTGTAGGCATTATCTGCTTCGATAGGTTTTGCCTCGGTAGACAGGCCCAAGTCTAAAAGAGCTTGATCTTCTGATCCATGTTCGAGAGAAAATTGATTCAATGAAGAATTCTGAAAACCCTTTACGGAAGATGATACAAGAGAATCTTCATACTGAGAGCTCAACGGAGGAGGAAGATTATTTATGTCCGAACATTGATACTCGTGAACTGATGCAATAGTTTCTCTGATCAGATCTGAATGCGGTAAAGTGTTTGACCTCTGTAATTCACCAACAGATTGAGGCCTAGGAGTCTTCTCAGTAGATGGAGATGAAAAACCAGGTACAGTGGAGATGGACCTGTCTATTGTCGATTGCTTTTCTGGAAGTGCCACAGTAATCGGAGTGTTCAAAGGAAGTGATGGCAACGAAGCACCTTCATCAGCAAGAAACGACGTCTCCAGAGCCAAGTGATAAGCTGCGAAAATTCCATACTGTACAGCGTGTTTCACCTTCTTCAGTTCGTCCCCACTGGCACCTCGCAGTATTATCTGAAGAAATCAACAGCAATATGTTGATTTTCGACCAATAATTATGGGGAAAAAAATCATTTTGTAGGTTAAGTATGAAAATCTTCTCATAGAAATACATAAGACTTGGATATTGTGCATTTCAAACAGTAAGTTTCATCTTGATATGATATTTCAAATAGCACAGCTAAGTTTAAATATTTGATATTCATAGCGATAAATTTGTGGTAGTTCAAACAGTAGGTTGTCGAACACTTACAGTGCACCCTTGTGGCTTCGGACAACCTTCAAAATACATCAGTGTCTTCACCAGCTTTTTTCCACCCTGACCAGCGCTACCGTGCTCTTCAGTAAACCTCGTTACATTGAACAGGTCACAATATCCCACCTTCTCTGATGATAGATGGTCAATTGAAGGAACAATTTGGGCACCAGTACATCGTGCTATACGCTCCAAAAGGGGTTTTTTAATATTTAGAACAAGCGATATATCTTTCGTTAGAAGGTACTCCTGGGCATATCGCGAAACAGATTTCTCGACCAAAAGAATATTAGGATTGTGCACGCTTATCTTTGCAACAGCCATCTTCAGATGATCCATTTCCTGGTAATAGTCAAACATTAAGTGCAATGACCAAGGAAAATATAGATATTAGGTTTATATAAAAGTTCCCACCTGTTGCAACAATGTGTCAAAGCTTGAAAGAGCATTAGAAACCCGTTGATACTCAAGAGCCCCTCCAAGGATAAGTAAACGAGGCTTCTCTATTCTCGAAACCATCCTCCTATGAGCCACATTTTTCTTGCAAACAACTCCTCTCACCACCAAACTGACAAGATAAAAGTGTCAATTAATTAAGCATATTTCCTAGTTAAGATTTGATTTTCTGTAATAAGTGAGATAATTGGTTATAAAATTTACACTACAAAGTCGACGAATATTACCTTATTTAAGATTTGATTTGATAAATAATAGCATAAGTTTAGGAGATTACATGTGCATTAAGCTCTAGAAAGAAAAGATATAAAACATGGAACAATTGCATTTAGTCTAAGTGATTGTTAATCATGCACGTTATGTTAATTAGTGAAACTGTAATTATATGGCGATTTCATTACCGTACATGCAGTATCGAACATAGGAATTTGGGCCCTTAGATTAATGATAGGTTCAAGACTTTAATTAAGACTTGATTTCTATAATTTGTGAATAATAGCTAAAGTCTAGAAAGATTGCATAAGCATTAAAATCTACAAAACAAAAACATAGTCAAAAGTAATTACCTCTCACTTCGAAGCCCTGAAGCTAAACATTTCACTTTGACATATCTTCCGGGGTCCATTTGCCCTCCCTGGCTCATATCTGGTTTTAACAGCGTGGCAGCCTCCCATGATAATGCAATAATTATTTCTAACCAACTCTCTTTGTCGTTTTCATCCTCCGAAAGAAGATTATCTACCTGCAAGAGTTGAGCTACTAAAGCCCGAAAATGACCTTCAACCACACTTTTCATGGCTCTCTTATGCTCCTCATTTGACTTCTCTCGACTACGGAACTCCCCACTACCAGAGCTGTTAGAACTGTTGAGGTATCCCCATTCTCCAGCAGCGTCCCCATCACCATCATCCTCGAATATGAGTGCTTCCCTTTCGTCTTCTTCATCTTCAGGCTCGGGTGGGAGCCACAGAACCCCGTTGTTTTCAAAGTCAACAGGCTCAGAATTTACGTCTTCTGCTACATATAGAGAAGAAGGTGCCTCACATTCATCACCGGTTTCATGTTCAACATCTTTCCCAGAAATCTGCTGCGATTCTTCAGAATTTTGGTAATTATGACTATATCTCGAAGGGGAGCGGCTCGTACTTTTTGAGTCGACAACATCTCCATCAGGATGAACTTTACGTGAGTTATGATCACTGTTGATATCCTCGAATTGAATAGGACCATAGTAGCCATTGACATGTGAAAAATCACTACCTGTGGGACCTAACTGGGCCATCCCATAATCGTCATCGTCATCGTCATCACTCCTGTTACAAGGAAATTCAGGTCAAATCATTAGTGAGTACAGCCTTTAATCTTCACAGAGAAAGATCTCAAGACCATTAGAATCAGAAATCATCTTCTATGCACACAAAAGAAAGAGAAATCATCTTCGATGAGGTACAAAATTCATAGGAACAAGTCTTCATACTAGAAGATGGCATACTGTTCTAGCACAAGGAAAAACATTACTAAATGTCCCAAATAATGATTTTCTTTCCAGTTTTACAATGTAAGAGTCATCAACAAAGCAAGCCATCACAAAACCACTTAAACAAATTACACAATACTAATATCTTTAACCATGATAAATTCCTTCATCGGAAACAAAATTCCTAGTCCAGCGCAGATTTTGTTCAAACAGAATCTTTTTCTGGTTCAAATTAAGGATATACCTGTTCCGGAAAAAATCAAAGTTGGTCTTCACACAGATTTGACTCCATCTTGACCACACCAGTATCGTTACTTTTTGCAGCTCCAACATTTTGCCTATCTAAATCTGCTTCAGTCGAAGATGATTGCATCGGACTAAGTACAGCCGACTGTGGTAGTGACACAAATGTAGTGCTACTGCTACCACAGGTGCCACTAGATCTAGTACTAAGAAAACTAGTAGCTGATGGTGAACTACAACTGACTTCTGGAAGGTCAACCGGAAGCCCATAGTCAACTCCCACATTCGAATCTTTTCTGCATTGCTTGCGTTGCTTGAAACAGTAGTTGCACGCCCTAATCTTATCCCAATCTTCTACCGAAGTATTTGGCTCAAGCTCACTAGGAAGCCAATTTGAAGTACACTTAGCACAGAAGATCCGGCCACAGATACGACAGTGATGCCTGCGGTTGAACAGTGTGAACTGCGAATCGCAGTCATAGCATACCCTGCAACTCTCGTCGGGCATCCAGAAATCTCTCGACGACCCTTGATGTGCAGGCTCTGACCTCCATGGTATCCAAGATTTAAGTAAGCCTACCAGATCAGAAAATGTCCTATCAGAATCTTCCATCGACTCAAGAACAACCCTCCCTTCCCTCTCATTGTGATAGTCTCATTTCTTTCCAACTCAAACATCCATTCCCAACCCTGATAAAGAATCACAACCGATTAAGAATGAAAATTCAATTTCATCACAGAAACTACTTACTCAGAAAATCCCAAATCCAGCATACGCACAAGCATAACCCCTTAGATTTTAAGTAATACTCATGAATCCACCCTACAATTTACAAAGTTCGCACCTTTAATCATCTCAAAACACTTCAATACTATTAGAAACAGCTGAAACAAACTCGATTCACCACAAATTCGAGTAAAACACAAAAATCTCAGCTCTCTTCCCACTTGATCAAAAACTATATGAGAATCTAATACGAGCCACTTAAATTTAACAACTGAAACAAGCTCTATTCGCCACAAATTCGAGTAAAACACACAAAATCTCAGCTAATGAACCTCCCACAAAAAAACAAGAGAGCAATGAAAAAAAACAAACCGAACCTTTGTACATATAACCACCGAGCGAAAGTACGGAGAAGCACGCAATCACTGGCAATTAATTATGCAGTCTGTATCCTCTCTGTTACACAATTAACTCGGAAAAACGCGGGATTTTGGGGTGGAGAAACTTCCTCCCTTCTCATTCAAGATAAACAGCGAATGTCTGCCCTAATTTCTTGATCCTCAAATTAATGAAAAACCGGAAGAAGTTGAATCACCAAGATTAATCATGATGTGCGCGAATTAATTAATCAATTAATTACTGAATTTGGAAATTGATTCTTCATCGTCAGAGATTTGCATGTTTATAATAATGGTTGGAAATTTTGATTGTGAAGAAAGCGACTGATTGAAGGTCTGCGCTCGGCTGTACGTAGGCATTCATCCAAAATTTAATACTAGAAAATGATAGCCTATGGTATAGAGACACGTGGCGGGATATTTTAGATTATAATTTTTGTTTTATCAGGCAGTAAAGATTAATTCTTTTGGGGTATGGACTTTTTCAACAAGTTTTTGTTTTCAAGAAAGTTCACATAACTGGAAAAAAAAGTCAAAAACAATAATAATACTCTCTCTGTCTCAATCTTTATAATCTTTTAGCAAGCATTTTGATATGTTGAAAAACAAATTTTAAGATAAAATTTGATTGTCGTTTGATACAATATAATATTCCACTTGATATACAATTTTATCTTATTTTTACTATTTGACACATCGAAATTTGTATCGAAAAAGTTTGTGCAAAAATAATTTTAGTTGAAAATAAAAGTGGTATCCTTTCTTTTTGGTTTGAAATAAGTAGAATCTAACTTAGATTCTTTGGATAAGTGGCTAAATCTAATGATAAATGTAACCCTACATACACTTATACGTTTTGTAATTGTGCGATGCGTGTTGTGCTTGAATTAGAAGATTTTGTTATTTTGGTATGTCACTAAATGCATTTGGGGAAACATGATTATATTTGTATTTTCCTTTTTCAATCTTTTCAATTTTTGAAACGTGTGTTATCAAATAATTTTAACTCTTGCTATTTAATAGTTGCTCATCAATTATGGTGCATTTAATTAAACGCTAGGTTTAATACATATATGGATTTATTGAGCTATATATTATTGAGTTATTCAATAATGATTTTGTGTTTATTGAGTTAAATTACATTTGTGTTTATTGAGTTAATGATCTGTAGAACTTTAAAGCCCAAAGCCTTTATGGGCTTGTCTCATGATTCTAAGAAATTGTATAGTTGGGCTTAGCCCATAAGAGTAAAGTAGGCTTATCTCTTAGCCCAGCCCAATAAAGAGTACTGCTACATTGCAATGGAGTTTGTCTAAAAAAATCAATATATAAATGACATAGTTCAATTTCCCCAAAATAAAAAAATTCAAATTTGATTATATTTTATAATTTACAAGGAAAATTGTATGTTTCCCATCATTTTATGTAATAAAAATTAGTCACGTTATGTTTTAAATCCAAAGAAGCTATTGCCTATTGTTATTGAACTTTGTGCCAAAAAATTCAAAATTACTATTCATTCCGATTCGTAAGTACAATATACTTCATTCGTCTCAATCTACTTGACACGTTTCTTGAACATACGTGAGTTCAATATAAAAGGTGCATATTAAATAAACTGAGACGGAGGAAGTAACAATTGCGTGAGTAATAGTAATAATATGCTAATTACTTATTGTTAGCACTCACCATTAGAGTTGGTAAAATGATGAATTGTTATGGTTGATCTGAGTTGGTCGGGATTTCGGAAAAAAAATCAAATCAAGTTCAACGAAGCTTGAAATACTCCTTATGTCCACGAAGTTTGCGTACAAAATCTTTCGACATGCACTTTAATGTGACGAAAAGTGAATGTTATGACAAAGTTCATGTCTTATTTGATATAGTGTATTCAAGTAGAATACTAATAAACAATATCAAGTGAGACCTAAACTTTGTCTTAACATCCATTTTTTAGCATATTGAAATGTAGTGTCGAAACATTCTATGCACAAATTTCGTAGACGAAGGAAGTATATCGTACTTACAACATGAGAGCAAACCCAATTTAAAACAGGGTTGACATGTCGGCCGGAACTATTTTGTCATCTCCGAACTTTGCGAGCCATGTTAATTTATTTTTTCTTTCTTTATTTTTAGATTAGTGATAGTTGCCCCAATAAGTGACTACATATCATCATTTTTCATCCTATCTATCAAAAAATATATATATATATAAATATTTGCTACTAACACAAGAAACTAAAACAATTAAAATCCGTATAAAAGAGAGTTTAAAACACATGAAAATTATAAATTAAGCACGAAAATTTCCGAACCGTTGATCCCCGATATAGGATGGCGTGGCGATCATCCAAAACTGAATCGGAGCTCCCTACTTCAATAGAGAACCGTAGAGAACCACCTTACTTTACCTCTCCGCCTAAATCCCACCGCAACCTTTCCTAAACCCCGCCGGCGACGTCGTTTTCGCGGCGGAATCGCACAAGTTCCTCGATTCCAATTCTCATTAATTGCAAACCTACCCCTCGAAAAGCTATTAATTTCACGGAAAGATACAGATGTGGTATCGCTCAGCTTCTTTCATCCTCGATAAACAGGATCAGCTGCGAAACGACGCCGTAGCGGAAGCCGCCGAAACCCGCCCGCTCTCTCTCGCTTCCGCAGCCATGGCGGCGGCGGAAAACCCTAACGGTAACATCTCGATGTACTACCAGACGCGCGCGGCCCACCACGGCGTCGTGACGAGCGATTGGCTGGCGCAGGCGCAGGCCGCCGTCGCGGGGCATTCCGACGACGGCGTTTCGGAGAACAACGTGTCCGGCGGTGAGGAGAAGGATAAGAGGTTCTCGGTGGTGGATGAGTTCAACAATTGGCGGAAACAGCCGGACTTGGCGGAGGCTGTGGCCGCGATTAGGGCTTTGGCGTCGGTCATTCGTTCGAGCCAGGCTAAGACGATGATGGAGCTCGAGATTGAGCTGAAAAGAGCATCCGATTCTCTGAAAGTACGTAGATTATTTCAATTGAGCTTATTTTTTTCGTCTGTATACACTGTTTTTGTATCATTGCAAATGTCTGTAGATTTCGTATCCGATTGTTTTGATTATGCTTGCTATTAGACCAGTTATTTGAATCGATTAGTGATAGATGATAGAGCATCGAGTGGTATCAATCAACGATCTGAAGATGAATTTGAACTCAAATTAGTATCTCATCGATTATTTCTATGTTGTTGAACCAATTGTTTTCTGTTTCTATTATGAATGAATTCTTGCAGCTGAGTTTGTAAACATCATATCTCGATCTCTCATCTAATTGTTTTGATCATGTTAAGGCCCATTTGAAGAGATCATTTTTTATATAAATTTCATGGATTCTTGCAATTTTGTTGCAGTCATGGGACACTACTTCAATCTCCTTAACAGCTGGTTGTGACCTTTTCATGCGTTATGTGACTAGAACTTCAGCTTTAGATCGTGAAGATTTCAGTTCAGCTAAGTCTCGACTTCTTGAGCGTGCTGAGAAGTTTGGCGAGATATCATATAAGGTGTTAATTTTGATAAGTAGTTTTCGGTCCTCAGCTTTTTTCAAATTCAAAGATTTAATGGGTCTTTCTATTGACAGGCTCGGAGAATAATAGCTATGCTCAGCCAAGATTTTATATTCGATGGTTGCACCATCTTGGTGCATGGCTTCTCCAGAGTTGTACTGGAAGTTTTGAGAACAGCTGCAGAGAGTAAAAAACTGTTTCGAGTTTTCTGTACAGGTGTGTGTTGTTGGCATTATATCACCTGAATATCTGATCAATGGATTTTGACTTTGTAACCTAGTAAATTATTCTAATTGCATCTCCACCTAATTAGTGATAGTTCTGATCCTTGCTTTCCTTTGTCCAAGTGTTTAGTATCGTAAAAAAGTTGTATGGACTTGATTCATATGCAGTGAAAATGAGTGGCAGAAAGTTAAATTTAACAGAGTTCTTTAAGATAATGCAAGATTCCCATGTTATCATATTGTTTTACCTCAAAATAAATCTGACTTTTCTTTTAGTCTGCCTCGTTAGCCATCCATAAGCACTGATTGAAAATTTGTCATTATTTTCAAGACCAAACCCATGTTTCTTTCGTAAGGATAGCCTTTTCTATTTTCATTTCAAACTTGAAGCATGGTATTTAGCATATGATTTCGACTCTGAAATGCAGAGGGAAGGCCTGACAGGTCAGGGTTACGTGTATCAAACGAGCTTGCCAAACTGGATATTCCAGTTAAGCTCTTAATAGACTCTGCAGTAGCATATAGCATGGATGAAGTAGACATGGTGTTCGTTGGAGCAGATGGTGTCGTCGAAAGTGGAGGCATTATAAACATGATGGGAACCTACCAAATTGCATTGGTTGCTAAAGCCATGAACAAGCCAATGTATGTTGCAGCTGAAAGTTACAAGGTAATTCATCCATCCTTTTTATTTTAATCAAATCATTCTGCAGTTTTTTTATATCTCTGATTAGATTTCAATTGGAGGCTAGGAGCCTTGATACTTGAAAGGCAAAATAGTTCATTTTTTCACTTCTATTCTTGGGTGTAATTTCTGTTACCTGAAGCTGACTGGGCTAGGAAATAATTTGATTTTGATCATGCTAATTTTTATTTTATTAATCGACTTCTTAATGGATTCTGGTGATTTTTAGAAGAAAGACGCATCTTGAGCAGGGATGTCTAATGTCTCAGTCATAATGTACCGAACTTTCATTCGCAAACAGATCTGCATAGTTGGTTAAAGTCGAAAATTTCATGATAGAACTGAAAAAAATGTGACAAGTCTGAAATAAATTAGACTATCTTGCCTATCTGAAACCATATATTTAAATCATGCAGTTTGCTCGTCTTTACCCGTTGGATCAGAAAGACATGGCACCTGCTCTGCGCCCTATCGACTTTGGAGTCCCCATCCCATCAAAAGTCGAGGTTGAAACGTCTGCTAGAGACTACACCCCTCCCCAGTATCTCACTCTGCTCTTTACCGATCTTGGTGTTCTAACACCGTCTGTAGTGAGCGACGAGCTCATTCAGCTATACTTATAGATTAAGCTCTGCAACTGGTAAAATCTGCAATTTGATTAACTTCTGTAGCATTTTAGTGTTAGTTCATCAGGATTATGGAATTAGCATGTGATGTTAAACATGCTGAAATTTTGTTTCAACTTTAGTCTTTTATGGTATCTTTGTGGGCCACATTATTCTGTCGGATTATTTTATTTTTTATTTTTTGTGTCTGATTGGAATTGGAATTGGAATTGCACAGTATTTAATCTTCTATGAATAAATAATTGGTGTGTATTTCACTTGTCTTGACTCTTGACCTTGAGCATGTTAGATTTCAATGAATTATTTTTATTTCTAAATAAATTCCTAAAATTTTGAAAACCCGAACGTATTTCCGGATCGGTTAAAATTATGAGAAAATTTAAAGAGTCGCTTAGTTTGTTACTGATTGTTGAATTACAACAATTAGTATATCGTGAAAAAAAAAAAAGACAAATTGAGAATAATTGGAAATCAATTGGTTAATTTTCGATTTGGCTCATTCGATTCAATTTTTTTTGACTAAAACGATCGAATATCTTTTTCCAACATCTGGAAAATTAGAATCACACTAAAATAGCAAAATATTCAAAGAAAAAAAAAAAACTAAAATCTACTACTAGTGATGATTTTTGGAAGAAAAAAAAAGAAAAAAGTTCCACATATATATGAATTATATGGAGAAATAATTAAGTACTTTAATTAAGAGGAATTAGTGGGTTTGTTGTTCTTGAAGAGGAGTTGGGCTCTGAGGTCAGCAACATCGACTTCTTCGAACTCATTCTCAGGTTTCCAGTTTCCTGTCTTTGGATCTCTCATCCAGTATGCTTTGCCGTCGCTGCCTTGCGCCACCGCCGACTTTCTCATCGGGGCTGCTGCCGTTGACCGGACTTTTGTGCTCTCCGCCGCAAGGCCCGCAACGGAGTATGCCCTCCTACTGCATTTATTTTAAATAAATATACGATAACTCTTTTTTTAAAAAATCAAAATCAAAATCACAAAAGAAAACGAACATATATAGTATGTATTATATCTCAAACGAGATGTAATAAACATGTATTTTACGTACATTATAAGTATATTTTGAATTTTCTTGTGAAGGAGATCGAAAAAGGAATTATTGTACGATGCATGAGAAAATAGTACGTATTAACCTCATGAAGAAAAGGCTGCTCGAAATCTTCGACATGGCTAGTTGCAGAATTAGTATAGAGTTTTTTAGGTTTTAAACATGAAATTGTTGATGTATATATATAGAGATCTAGGCCGATGCATGTATATTTAATTAATGCAAAAGTCGTATATTATTATTCTTCCTTAATTCTATTTAGATGCCTTCTATTTGAAGGATACATATCATGCTTTATTATGCATATATCCTTTAATGGTTTTGGAAACTAGATTTATTTTCTTTAAAAAATAAAATTCTGAAATTTATTTCCTATTTATTACTTTGCATAAGCATCTTCTTCATTCATACTAATATATTAATGCAATCTGATATATAAATATAGATTGGTGATTGCCCATTAGAAATATATATGGTATCATGGGACGTGATGGTGATGGAGGAAGAACATATTCAATTATTCTGATTTCTTGAAATGAAATAAAAAATCTCAATATTTTATAGATATTATTATTCAATTAGGAGATACCCCCAATAATATATACAGTATTAAAAAAAGTAGGTACTGTATAGAGTAATGCTCCCCTACCCGCCGTGGGCATGCTTAATATGCCCACGGATGAGGTGGCGGAATTATATTTAAGGAAAAAATTAATTAGCATACCTTATAAAAATAAACCCTACAAAAAAAAACTAAATCCTAACAAAAAAAAACTAAACACCAAAAGAAAAAATCATTGAGGTGACACTGCCACATCAGCCGTGGGTACATTAAGCGTGCCCACGGTGGGTAGGGGATCATTTCTCGTACTGTATATGATAAATTTGTTTAAGTTCATTACAACTTTCCGCGCCTTTATATTATTAGGAAAGACATTAAATTCTTTCTTTTTAATAATTCGAAGGGGCAATTGGAATAAGTTTCTAACGATATTATTCCCAACTTTTGACAATCAATTTATAAATATTAGTATAGTAGTATTATTGATGGGTTGCATCAAAATAAAAATTCTACATAAATTGAGTGTGCGTGATTTGTACGTAGATGTATATAATAGTCTGTTACATACTCTATTTTTCACATTCTATGTTGTTTAATTATGTAGGATAAGGCTTTTTTATTTTCTTTTTTATTATTATTATTATTATTATTATTATTATTATTATTATTATTATTATTATTATTATTATTTTATTTTATTTTTTATAAATAAGGCCTCATGACGGTTTGGGTGGCTCGGCCCAACTAGGAATTTAATCGGGCCTTCATTTCCCATCCCATACTCGCCAAAAATTGGGACGGCTTGTCGGGTCGGGCAAGCTAGGTCAATATTTGACAGCTCTACTTACGAACAATAATTCATTGCGACAATATCAATTTCATATACTTCGTAGTATTTAAATTGCTAGAATACATGATACTCTCTCCGTTTTATGCTACTTGTTAGTATTATTTTATATTTTACATATATAAATATATTCAACAAATATGACAAGTAACATGAGGGGGACTGAGTATTATATTATCTTATAGACTATTAGAGCGAGCTAGGGGTTAGCTCAAATAATAATATGTATGATTTACTAAGATTGTGTAAAAATTAAAACACTACAAACTAAACACAATCTTATACCAATTTTCTTCTAATATCATTTACGAGATTAAATTAAATTTTCTTCTAATACCAACTTTCATGTCATTTTGCATCACTGAACTGGTCACACGTTTAAAATTTATCGAATAAAAAAGGTTTTGACTTATTATCATTATAAGATTAAAAAATTAAGTAAAACATGAAAACAAGAACACGTGATAAATTAATATTAAAACGATGTAATTGCAATTATAAAATAAAATAATTTCCGTACAACAGTACCCGACGTGACATAAAAAAACAATGAAAATGCCATGCACCAATTTCACGTTTTTTAAATTACACCAAAACACTAACTAATTAACAAGTGAAACCATATAAAAAAATCTATATATAAAGACAAATGAGTTATTTTCATAGTACTATTCTTCCCTTACTGCCTCAGAATATTTGCTTCACTGCTTCTTCTTCTTCCTCATTTCTCACACAGTACACGCACTGCCCCCTATATAAATTCCACTGAAATATTTTATTTCTCGAGGCAATATATTCAAAATTTAATTCATAGAAATTCCAAATTTCACACACATATACTACTATTTTACCAGAAAAAAAAAGCATCATGCTATCAATAATGTGGGGGAAGAAAAAGGATTCTATTTCTTCTGAGAAAAAAGCAATTCTTGAAGATTTTTCCCGAATAAATAATTTCAAGGAAATTATTAAATCAGAAGATGCATTTTCTTGCAATTATCATCAATATTCTTACAATTTTCTCAACTCTTGCCACCTTTGCCACAAGCCCTTGGATGACAAGGAAATTTTCATGTACAGGTAAATAAACAATGTACTATTTATTATATTTGTAAATAACATATTGTCCACAAAAATATAGTAGTACAAAATATTGAGTTTTAATATTTACATATAGTTTTTTGCAGAGGTGAGATGGGATTTTGCAGTTCGGAGTGCAGAGAAAGGCAAATGTATTTGGATGATATGAAGAAAATCGAAATCTCAACTAAGAGAATCTTGGCATCTTTTCGTGAGCGCCGCCGCCACGGCGGCAGCCGCTGCGAGAGTAGAGGCGGTGGAAGTGCGCCACCCATTTTCGTATCGATTTAAAGAAGTTATTATTATTATTATTATTATGAAAATCGTTGTAGATGGAGAGGTGGTTAGGTAGATTTATTTAGTACAGACTCGTGGAATGAGTTGTTTTCCAAGTATAATACATACTGTATTTATTGATAATAAAAGTTTATTTATTATATGTTGATGTCGTGTATAAAATGACGTCACATGGGATTCGATTTGGCCATCATCCTATTATTTTTGTGAATTTTTCTTACAAAAATGATAGGAGTAGTTTATAATCTTAGAAGAAAAATTGACAAGGAGAAAAGGGAATTTGGTAAAATATTTATAAATTTACATAAAATAATAATAATAATAATAATAATAATAATAATAATAATAATAATAATAATAATAATAATAATAATAATAATAATAATAATAATAAGTTCTACTCTATAACATCCCCAAGCCCAACTGTAGAAAATTATGGTCCATAACCACTAGTTTTTAACCCAAGCCCACCTAATTTGTAAATCCAGTTAAGTTCTTAACCCACAGAGCAAAAAAAATTATAAATGTGAAAATAAATTCGAAGTTTTCTCTTTGAAATAGTTCCAAAATGAAATGAATTATCGAGCCCAAGCCCATGATGAGAGGCTATTTTAGTCATTTGGCGATAAATAATGAAATTTAGATTTAACATCACTTTGTCATAATCTTTTTATTAAAATAGTATTATTATGGTGTAGCAACATATGATGTCATCACATTTTAATTGGCTATATATAATTAATACAGTTCTACTAAATACTCATCTTTTTCTTAATAAATAAAGATAATAATATACTTTCCACACATAATAAGTACAAAAGTAGGCTTTGCATGATTAGAGATAAGACTCAACATATTTCAAACTATTCAAAATTTTAGAATACCATTAATTTTCAACTTTTAAATGAGTCTAAATTAATCTGGACTTTCAAATTCTTAGTGTGGAAAATCAAAAAGATTTTATAATTACAAGCAATAATTAAGAAAAATGAATGAAAAGGGGAAGGCGAAAAAGAGGAAAGAACAAGAGCAACCCTCCAAGCGCCCAGAAAATTCTTTCAAATTTTCTTCAATTTTTAGTAAATTATTACAAATAAATCAAACTATGAAAAAAAAGAAAAAGAAAATTCCCTAACACAACAGTTTTAAACACAAACACATTCTTGGGATTTGGTTGGCTAGAGAAAATTGAAATGTTTTGTTTTGACTTTGATTATGCAAAAAAATTGCAAGTAAATGGTTACTGCATTAAAGCTGACACAACAAATCCTAATAATAATAGCACACAAATTCAAGTTTAACAAATACAGAATTCAAGCTAAGCAAATCGTAAAGAAAAAAATTTAGTTTATTGCCACATTATATTAAAGATCTCCTTTTTTTTTTGGATGGTGATGATTTAGCGGCAGAGATAGTCCATCACTCATTCCCCAAGATCAATTGATAAAGATTCTTGAAACACACGATTTTTCTTTTTTTCCCTTTTCCTATTCTTTTATGGTTTGATTTTTATTGGGTTTGGGTTGAATTAAAAAGGCAGTGGCATTAGGGTTTTCTTTTTTCTTACCTCTTTGTGCGATAGGAGATTTGTTCTGTGGTGAAGCGGCGATCTTTGTTGATTTCTCCGTCTGGGCTGTTGAAGTTGCTCAATTTCTTCATCTGGGTCGGTGAGTTTGCTTGTTTTCTCATCTGCGTTTTCTCAATCTTGTATTTTTTGTTGCCGGTTTTGAATTTTTTGCGTTGGTTTTGAGGATTGAAGTAAGCATTTTTTGGTTTTTTTCTTGGAAATTTTCATAGCTCGGTTGGTGATGTTGAAGAAAGTTGTTTGCTTTTGTTTGATTCTGGGTTGTGATGTTCATTTGATTTTCTGCAGATCAGGCCTTGAAGTTCTCTGGGGGAAATAAGTTTCCTTGCAGTGATGATGCTTGTATGTGTTTTTGAAGTGGAGAAGTGGATTTTTTGCAAGTAGTCTTCTTCATTATAAGCTTCCCTTCTCTGTAAGAGTTAGACACAGTAATTTGGATATGTTCCACACCCAAGGAGCTCTGAAACACACCTGCAATCTACTTGCCGTCGTGTGTTCGGAGCCGGAAGAAAGTAAGCCACATCAAGATGTTTCGGGGGAGAGGAGAAGGTTCCCATTCCCAGAAATCGTATCTTCGGGGCGTTTAGAGGTGCAAATTGGTGCTTAGTAGCTTTGTCTAAGTCGATAATGTTGATTGTTTGGTGCAGTTTTACATTTGTTGTATGCATTGTTAGGTCCAAACATTGAAGAATCCGACTCCAGATGAATTCCGGAAAGTGCTGGATTCGTGGCAGCCGAATCTTGTGTACTTGCAAGGGGAACGGTTGGAAAATGAGGAAGTTGGATCGATTTCTTGGGGAGGGATGGAGCTATCTTCTCCTGAAGCTGTTTCTGGACTTTTTAGCTCCACAATGCCAACAACTGTATGTTAATTTTAAGTTCTTGAAATGCTTTTGTTGATTGATTTTAGGTTATATTGAATCTTTGTTAGGCATCACATCCATTTATCCTACTTCACTTACTTGTGGCTTTTTCTAGGAATTTAAGATATATATTGAATTTGTTGATGAGGTTTTATGTTCCTTGCTCGAAGTAACCAAAGCTACTGAATTTCAAGTTGGAATATTCATGTTGTCATGTTCAAATAGAGACTCTAGTACTGTTAAATAAATGGGTTTTTTTCCTATTGGTCGACTTCAAAAGTGATTTTAAGATTTTGAAAAACCATGTGCGGAAGGGCTGGCATTTCAGGATTAGGTCCTTTTTTTCTTTTGTAATGCAATCATTAGTAAGGAAAAAAACTATGAAATCTCTAGTTTGTGGCAAATCATTTGTTGTTTTCACTTCTCCATTTATATATATATTTTTTTTCTGTTGGGACTGTTTTGCAAAGTCAGTTTTTAACTATTTTCAATCTAATCCCGATGCTAAGTCTAATTCGGAAGTAAACACTTATTGAAGGTTTATTTGGAGGTTCCAAATGGTGAAGAGTTGGCCAAATCTCTTCATTCTAAGGTAAGCAATGAGGAGAAGATTTGATTGTCGCTGAACGTTGCATCTTTTGATAAGTAATGAAAAAAAAAAACATGTTTGCAGATAATTCTCACACCTCACTATCTTAATCTGTACAGGGTGTTCCTTATGTAATATACTGGAAGAACTCGGTTTCATGCTATCCGGCGAGCCATTTTTGCAGTGCATTGTTCTCTGTAATACAAAGGTAATAGTATCTATGTTCGATTACTTTAACCATTAAATGACTTGATTAAGTGTTTCACTCCACGGCTTATGGTTCGTTTATGTTAGTTTAGTCTGTCAACATCATATGTCTCATACAATCTAGTAGTGGATAGATTTTAATACTCGGTTTCTGGTGCATACAAGTAAAATAAATACTCGAGGTTAACATGAGCATTTGGGTTCTTTACCTGAAGATACTATAGCGATAGCTAAAAGCATTTACACTGCATTGTCCTTTTCTTCTGCCTTTTTAACAGAAGTACTTCCACTTATTTGTGTGACAAAGATATTAATGTAAAAGCTATCGCGTAGATGTCTTTCTAAAGATTCTAGAGCTATTATACGACAACGATATAAATGTAAAAGCTATTATGATTTGGATTAGGACAAGATGGAGATGCTTCACACTTTCCGCTTTCCTCCATGCATTAGTGTCCCTATATTGATCTAAATTGCTAAAATCTTGACCACACGCTTTTCGTTATCATATCCACTGCAGCTCGTCGTGCCATACATGGGATGCATTTCAATTAGCTGATGCCTCCTTTCGGCTTCACTGTCTTCGAAATAGCTCTGATGGTGAGAAAGTGAATGATGAGTTTGGTCCTAATCTTTTCGGGGAGCCTCCTACAATCACTGTTGAGATTCCCGAGATTGAGGAAGTTGGGGAAGATGAAGAAAGCACCTCTGGCTCCCTTCCTGCAATAAAGATATACGATGATGACGTAAACATGAGGTTTCTTGTTTGTGGAATGGCTAGTTCCTTGGTAATTGACATAAATTAACTCTTAATGTATCATTTAATATGCTGTTTTTAAAATAGAAGGAAAATTTGGTGCTAATCGATTACTAATTTTTCAGGATGATTCTTTGTTGAGTCCTTTGGAGGATGGTTTGAATGCCCTCCTCAGTATTGAAGTAAGCACGCTTGGCAAATTCTTTAACACCCTCGTGTAAAATGATGAAAAAACTGATTTCCATTATTGCTAATATTATTCTTTAAATGACGTTCTTTTAGAGTGCTGCTCATTTGGTATTTTTTTTTTGTTGTTGTTTGTGCTAATTCAGATGCGAGGGAGCAAACTCCACAATCGGGTTAGGTAAGTCCAGCCTGCAGTTCATCGTTTCTTTTTAATTTTATACCTATGTCCTAAAATTAACAAAAATTAATTTCAGCGCTCTTCCTCCACCCCTTCAAGCTGGCACATTTTCTCGGGGTGTTGTGACTATGCGATGCGATTTGTCGACCAGTAGTTCAGCCCACATTTCTCTTCTGGTATCTGGGAGTGCTCAGACTTGTTTCGATGATCAAGTAATGCAACATTTCAAACTTCTTTGAAATTATTTGTTTTTGCTTTGTTTTATGCATTTTGGCTGAACTTGGAAAATACTCAACCTATTCGTGTAGCTGTTGGAAAATCATATAAAGAGTGAAGTCATCGACAAGAGTGAGCTGATCCATGCACTGTCGAACTCTGACAAAAATAAACCGCCCACGTCTGAACCTCGAAGATCAGTCTCAGTGGCATGTGGAGCTGCAGTATTTGAAGTGTGTATGAAGGTCCCTTCGTGGGCTTCACAGGTTATAATTTTGTATTCCACTCACTTATTTTGGCTCATTCAAAAACACTTTTAGTATGATATGCTTAATGGCGTATGATTTATGATCATTTTTAATTAAAAAAGTTTATTGCTTCTTTGTTTCGAGTTCAGGTTTTAAGGCAACTAGCACCAGATGTATCATACCGTAATTTTGTGGCTCTTGGAATCGCCAGCATCCAAGGGTTGGCAGTAGCTTCATTCGAGAGAGAAGATGCAGAAAGACTCCTCTTTTTCTGTTCGAGACAGGGAAAGAATAGTTTCTCGAACAATCTAAAACTTAGCAGCCCTCCTTCATGGTTAAAGCCACCACCTCCTAGTCGAAAGAGGTCCTCTATTTGCCATGAAATAAGCGCCAGCATTATAAATGGAGGAATTCAGACATTAATTAAAAAAGAAGATATTGAGGACAAGG
Source organism: Mentha longifolia (assembly GCA_001642375.2). Lineage (NCBI taxonomy): Eukaryota > Viridiplantae > Streptophyta > Magnoliopsida > Lamiales > Lamiaceae > Mentha > Mentha longifolia. The sequence goes on from CM038116.1 coordinate 1,603,540, forward strand.
AACGTAGGTTGTCAAACGGAGTCGGCCTACCAAGTATGACCCAGAGACGAAGAATCAAAATAGCTGCCCTAAGGCCTATCCCTCACGTTCGTCACCAAAAGATGCTTCCGTTTTCTAAGATTCTGGACGCAGATTTGCATGACGGAAGCCAGGTGAAGGCAAACTTGCCCCTTCCTCCAGCAAAACATAGTACTGGTACAACTCCAGTCTCTCATCGAAAATCGACTTCGAGTGCTTATCAAGCTAAGCAAGTTTTATCCTTGAATCCTATCCCTCTAAAGAAGCATGGTTGTGGCAGAAGCCCATTGCACGTGTGCTCTGAGGTAAATTTTCTTTTAATCTTTGGAAAAATGAAACTAATTCTATGTTGGCAGTCTTTTCCAGTAAGAGATGTGAAAATGATTTGAAGCTTCCTTCCCTCGTCGTGTTTCTTGTTTTCTGAAGGAGGAGTTTCTCAAAGATGTAATGCAATTCCTCATCCTCCGAGGGCATAATCGTCTTATCCCTCAAGGGGGCCTCGCTGAGTTCCCGGATGCCATTTTAAATGCAAAGCGACTCGATCTCTTCAACCTGTATCGGGAGGTGAGATTCCTTCTAGCATCTTCATGAAAGATCCGAATAACTAGTCACATAATTGTGATGGTGTTTCTTGGATTGCGATCAGGTTGTGACTCGAGGGGGTTTCCATGTGGGGAATGGCATCAACTGGAAAGGACAAGTTTTCTCAAAGATGCGCAATCACACTGCGACCAATAGAATGACTGTAATGCCCTCGAACTCTAATTTCTTGGTTCTTGATCTTTCTTATTGTGTGTGTGTGTGTTTTTTTTTTCCTTCCCTCCTCCAGCCGCAATTATAGGTGATATCGAGTTTGATGTTGATGATTTTGTATGTTCTTGAATCAGGGTGTGGGAAATACACTCAAGAGGCACTATGAAACTTACCTATTGGAATATGAATTGGCTCACGACGATGTTGATGGAGAGTGCTGCTTATTATGCCACAGGTTCTTCCATTATTCTTCCTTCTCTTTTCTTGAATTTTGTTTTCTACTGCATGCACTCTCTCTCTCTCTCTACTCATATATCCTCACAAAGCTACCATGGTATATGTTTGGCCCTTGAGTCATCACTGATGCTCGATTTTTTCAAAACACTCAGCCAGCTGTCACTGCTCTGATTTTTCTTTTCTTGAATGTGATGCTCTGCTACACACACACAGAGAGAGAGAGAGAGAGAGAGAGAGAGAGAGAGAGAGAGAGAGAGAGAGAGATTGTTCATAGAGCTACTACGGTATATGTTTAGCCCTTTACTTGGTCACCAGTGCTCGATTCTTTGAGAACGTCCACCAGTAGTCACTTCTTCTCTGATTTCCCATTTCTTGAATGTGATGCTCTGCTGCGATCACTCTCACACTCGCAGATATGCTCACTGAACTACTATGATGTGTGTTTATCCCTTGAGTCGATAACTAATGCTCAATCTTTGAAAACATTCAACAGTAGTGCTCCCGGAGATTGGGTTAACTGCGGTTTGTGTGGGGAGTGGGCACATTTCGGCTGTGACAGAAGGCCCGGCCTGGGCGCCTTCAAAGTAACATTTCAAATCCTCAACTACTCTCAAGTTTGAGCTATTATTAGCTTACTTTCATGGCTGAAACTCTCGATTTCTCGAAATCTTTTGCAGGATTATGCCAAGACAGATGGACTTGAATACATATGCCCACAGTGCAGTGTTTCAAATTACAAGAAAAAGATAAACAGATCGGGGAATGGATTCTCTTGAGTCTTTCTCATAATTCTTTATTAACCCCTCATATTTCGGGTTATTACAATCTGACCTTTATATTTCTATGGTATAGAGAGAAGGTATTTCCCCCCGCTGCTGAGAGGGAGGGTTTGGTGTATTATTGTGTTTGCAGATAGGTCCTTGAGGAAGGGGGTGAAGGTGAAATATCGAATACGTGTGGGGGGTAAAATGTAATTTGGGAAAGAATTGTAGGTGGTAGGAAATGCTCCCAAAAGAGGGATTGGGAGGGGCTGATTGGATATAATAGCCAAATTAGTTACTTAATGTGTAATTATATGGTTTCTGTGCCAAGACATTTTGTAGCTCCTTGTGTAGTTTTATGAAAATGTTATTTCTCTCTTGCTTTGCCCAATTGCACTTCATAAATTCCCCTCTATATATATATATATATATATATATAATACTCATTCTGGTCTTTTCAAGTTAGTTTTTTTTTTTTTGGCAATTCTAGCACGTTTTTTCACGTTTCTTGATTATGGGTTTAAAAATGAATTTTTGATGATTTTTTTTAATAGGATACTTTGACAGTTGTATTATCCCGTAAAAAAATATTTTTTTTAAGAAATCATTTTAAAATTTATTATCAAGAAGCTATGAAGCACGGGAACGAAAACGAAATACGGAGACGATACGATACGGGGATGAAAATACGTCAATTCTCCAAAAATGAAGAATACGATACGTCAAAAATACGTTTTGTATTTTTTATTTAATACTATATATATATATATATATATATATATATTATTAAATATTCGTAATTTATGAAAAATATAATCAAATACTAAATTAATTCAGAAGAAACTAACCAATAGCAAATAAAACATTCTCTTAATAACTAAATACAATAATAAAAATTAAAGGCACACCAAGAACAAGTAGTAACACATTTCAGTTATTTATAACCAAATCGATAATATCAATTACTGAATAATACCACCCAAATTCCAATACCAAAATTGAAATCCAGTAATCAACCACCGACACCCAGCCGCAACCCGCTTCAATTGAATGATAAACATTTCACATCCCACTTAAATCAACACTCAAATCTACAATTCCACAAATTATCGAACTACCCAGACCAGAGATAGCCCAAGCGGTGCGGCGGCGCGGTCCAACGGTGGCGAGCCCAGCGGCAGCGACATACATAGGATTCGCAAATGGATTTGAGGGGAGCAATATTTGCTAATCGCGACAAAGGGTTGAGTTTTGCTGAGTTTCTTTTCCCCTTAACTTCAGGTTTTTAACGTATTTTTCATGAGTCAAACGTATTTGACATTATTTTAGACGTATTTTATAAATAAAAATAAATAAAAAAATGTTGGTAAATAAAAAACGTCCTAGGGGACGTATTTCCAGCGTATTTGGAAGTCCCCGTCCCCAATACGTCCCCGGGACGAAGACGCGGGGCTGGGGAGCGTCCCCGTGCTTCATAGTCAAGAAGTGTGTAAAAATATGTAAGAATTGTCAAAAAGAAATGACTCAATTTGAAAAAATCGGAGGGAGTATATATATACTTTAGTATATAATGATATGTAAAGCCTTGAGGGTGGTGAATGTTTTTAATAAAGCGGTTTAAACAAATTCCTAAAACACAAACAAATTTGAATTGGCGCGTGCAAGTGAAAAACCTTCCAACTTTAGAAATTCACCTCATCATCAATACTACTACCTCCGTCTCATTTAAGTAGACCTGTATTCTGTTTCGGTCCGTCTCAACTAATAGACTTGTTTCCTTAAATGGCAAAGAGTATTTGGCTACAATTAACTCTCTCTCCTCAGAATTAATTATGACCACACAATCTCCAATCTCTTGATTCTTGTATCTACAGGAACCGTCCCTACTTAAATGAGACGGATGTAGTATAATATAAAGTCGAACAAACTTTCAGTCTGAAAAACTGATCACAGCCTAATATAACACCCTCCGTCCCGTCGAATTCCTTGTTTTCTTTTTCAAACGCCCAAGAGTGACATTGCATGCGTGCATATTTATAGACAAGATGTAATAAATAAAATTAAAAAAAATAAATAAATAGTAAATGAAGAGTTATGCATGATAATAGTAGGACATGTTACGACGCAATTTACGCGCTTCTCTAAATTCTAAAATAGAGTACTAAATATTAACAAAAAAAAATAACACAATGAGCCAATATTGTACTCCACTCTTTAATTAGGGTTTAAACTTCCACTCCTTCAGCCTGAGTTTATTGTGTCGAGCGTACACCATTGCTCGAATAGTTTTCAAGCAGGGGGCATTAGCATCAATTTCCACAGCTTCGGTCGTGACGACGTCGTTGGCAGGGTCGAGCTCCTCCACGGTAAGCGTCAAGAGGAAGGACCGATGTCCACCCGACCAAACAGACTTATCCAGACTTACCAGCTTGTAAATCTTCACACTCTTCATCTACATTCATTCAATCCCATAATCATATATTAATTAATCAATTATTAAGCGAACAATCAACCAAAATCAAGAATAATAAATTTCTACCGTCTCAGCGTTGATTTTGTCAATCGCCGAATCCGCCGCTTGAATCGCCCGTTCTTTAAAATACTCGTCCCTCGATGTTATGATCGGATCGAATGGTGAAAAGAAAGAGAGACCGCGCTCCACGTCGTAACCCTAACAAATTCCAATTTCATACACCATCAAAAACCCTAATTTAATTAATTCTCTAATACTAACCTACTGTCTCGTCCAGTCTCATTCTAATAGAGCTATTAATTTGAATATTATATTACTACGGTATAACAAACCAAGTATTGATAAAAATAAAAATAAAACCGAAAGGAATATACTCGTCCCACTCTAATAGAACTATTAATTTGAATATTATAATAGACTCGATCAGTCTGTTGAATATACAACATACCTTGCTCTCGCGGATTTGATGAAGGTGTTCGATGAGCACCTGGCGGGCATCGGGAATGTCCTCGAAGCCAGTCTTCCACTCTTCATCTTCAACAAAATCGTCTTTCTCGAAAGCATATGGGCGCAAGTATTCACATATCAAACCGTATTCGACATCCGTCGGCTCGGGGTACTTGCCCCGGTACGGCTTCCACATGTCCATATACCATGGTACTAGTCGTAATGGTTTCCTGACTTTGGCATTCGAGAACTCCATCATCTTCCATAACTTGCTCTCTGTCTCCATCTCTCTCTCTCTCTATCTTGTACGCTTCTACACAAATCATCTATCGTCTATTTATATTATACGTATGGTATGGCTGCGTCAACTTCAAGCTAAAAATAAAAAATAAAAACTTCAAACTACAGTTCGGATGATTCTAGACATAGCCGTAGGGTTGAGTACAATTAGTTGAAAAACCAAAAATTGAACCGAAACCAAGTTGAAATATAATTTCCGTTCGGTTGATTCGAGTTTTTTTGAGTTGAAATATAATTTTTCCGTTCGGTTGATTCGAGTTTTTTTTTTTTTAAATTTTACGTTTTTTTTATTGTGCAATTCGGGTTTTGGGTCGGTGAAATTTTTTACCACCCGAAAAATCAAAATATTATTTATTTTAATAGTTATTACTCTATTTTTATCGAGTTATATTTATATATTTATGAGATTTGAGGAACTATCCACTATGTAAGTTATTATAAATATATATATTTAAAATAAATTTCTTTAAAACATTAATTTTACTAAAAAAAATTAATTTTTAAATAGAAAAATTGTCTATAATCTTTACTACTATATAGAGTACATAATAATTTCTTAAGGTTGTGTAACATCATCATTCATCAATTTAAGTGAGATAGGGATGAGGAAAAGCTATTATTATAAAGAAAGAACGATAACAATAATGTAAATTAAATAATCATAAAGGAGAGTCACATTATATCAACACATAACAACATTTTATCAAGAAACCTAAAGAAAAATCGCACATAACAGCGTTGTACCATACACTACTCGTTCACAAACCTAAAAAGCATTCAGCATATCAACGCAGTCTCATCTCCATTTACTTAACTTATGTAGATACTAAACAGCAAGATTCAACTATATATTACTGTACTACTTCTTAGGGTTCCACTCTTTCAGCTTGAATTTATCGTATCCGAACACCATTGCTCGTATAGTTTTCAAGCAGGGGGCATTAGCATCAGTTTCCTCGAGCGGATCGTCCTTGACGACGTCGTTGGCTGCGTCGAGCTCCTCCACGGTAAGCGTCAAGAGGAAGCACTCATTTTGACGCACCCAAACAGCCTTATCCAGCCTTACGAGCTTCAAAATCTTCTCACTCTTCACCTACATTCATTCAATCCCATAATCATTAATTAATTCATTATTACTATCATCAAGCATACCAAACAATCAACGGATTAAATAAAAAATAAGTAAATAAATATCTACCGTATCAGCGTAGACTTGAGTGAAATTTGCCGCCTTATCCAGCCTTAGGAGCTTCAAACTCTCCACCTATTTTCATTCAATCCCACAATCATTAATTAATTAATTCATTTTATTTTATTTTATTAGGCAAACACAACACACTCATACACACACGCACTTGGGGTGACTCGAACCCCCGACCTTTTGGATCAGAGGGGAAGTGTCTTACCAACTGAGTTGCGCTTCGTTGTCAACATACCAAACAATCAACAGATTAAATCAAAAATTGCATGGGATCCTCTATTGCCAAAGCATGTGACATCTCATATTGCATAAATAGATTAACAACACATGACAAATCCTAAGGATTTAGAAATTTTAAGGTACGGTATAAATTTTCCTTATATAAATCTTAAAACATAAATTATTGATTGTGTCACGTGTCGTTAATTTATTAAGGCAATAGAAGGTGTCACATGTTTTGGCAATAGAAGATCCAAACTAAAAAAATAAATAAATAAATAAATAAATTTCTACCATATCATCGTAGACTTTGTCGAACGCGAAATTCGCGTTGATTTTGTCGACTGCAAAATTAGCCGCCCGAATTGCCCGTTCTTTTAGATTCTCGTTCGTGAACTCTGAGATCGGAATGAAGGGTGAAAAGAAATAGAGATAGCGATCCACGTCATAACCTTAACAAGTTCAAATTTCATGCACCGTCAAAAACCCTAATTTAATTAATTCTCGTCTCATTCTAATACACCTATTTGAATATTATAATAGACCGTACATTGTCATCGGATCGAAGGGTGAAAAGAAATAGAGATGGCAATTCAAATCATAACCCTAACAAGTTCAAATTCCATGCACCGTCAAAAACCCTAATTTAATTAATTCTCAGTCGTCCCATTCTAATAGAGCTATTTGAATATTATAACAGACTGATGAGTCTGATGAATATACTGCTATATCCCTTGCTCTCGCGGATTTGATGAAGGTGTTCGATGTGCAGCTTGCGGACATCGGGAATGTCCTTGAAGGCATTCTTCCTCTCTTCGTCTTCAACAAAATCGTCTTTCTCAGAAGAATATATACGCATGTATTCACATACCAAACCGTATTCGGCATCCGTCGGATCTCGGTACTTTTCCCGGTGCGGCGCCCACATGTCCTTGTAATATGGTGATAGTCGTAATGGTTTCTCGAATAGTCGCACGATTACAGAGGAATGCGTCGTCTTCGCCGTCGTGCTTAACTCTTTCTCTCTCTCCATCTCTCTCTCTCTGTATCTCTATCTATTGCGCTTCTACACAGATCGTCTATTTTGTCTATCGTCTATTTATATTATATGTATGGCTGCATGCGTCAACTTCAAGCTAAGAATAAAAACAGAAATAGAAGATAAAAACTTCAAACTACAGTTCGGATGATTCTAGCTAGACATAGCCGTAGGGTTTAGTACAATTAGTCGAAACTCGAGAAACCGAAAATTGAACCGAAACCGAGTTGAAATAAAATTTCTGTTCGGTTGATTCGATTTTATTTTTTTTCAAATCTTTGCCGGGTTTTTTTATTGTGTAATCTGGGTTTTGGATCGGTGAATTTTTTTTTACCATTCAAAAAATCGAAATTATTATAATTATTATCACTATTTTTATATACTATTGTAATATATATTTATGAGATTGAGGAACGATCCACTAGGCAGGTTATAAATACTATTATATTTTTTAAATAAATTTCATTAGAAACGTTAATTTTACTAAAATCAATATTTTTAAATAGAAAATTGTCTATAATCTATATACATAATTTCTTAAGGTAACGTTGTGTGACATAACATCATCGTTCATCAATTTAAATGAGATAGGGATGAGCAAAAGCTATTATTATAAAGAAAGAACGATAACAATAATGTTAATTAAATAATCATAAAGTGAAGAGATGTGAGAACATGTAGCTTAATTATTGATCACAAATAAAGAGAATTTCAGAGATAAAAAGCTGATAAATTTTCAAGATAAAGTTGCATTTAAAAATCACAATGACCAAGTGTTCTCATGATGAAAGTTGTAGTAGTTTGAGTTTCAAATCCTACTTTGGAGGGCCTTCAAAACTTATAGTACTATCTTTATACATATATACTACCTCCATCCCTAGTCTTATTTGTTTTATGCACGTATTTCCACCGAAACCTAGTACTGAGTTTTAAAATATAATTTTATAGTATCGTTTTTTTACGGGATACTATGAGTGTCATAGTATCCCGTAAAAAAACTGATACTACAAAATTATATTTTAAAACTCGTACTAAGTTTCGGTGGAAATACTTACCAAATAGTAAATAGGACTAAACTCATGTGATGGAGGTAGTATTTTATAATATTCAATTAAGTCCCCACATTATCAAATCAAGGCTTTCCAAGTCTTACCTCTTTTTGAATATAATTAAATTTTTCATGTCACTACACCCATCTACAATTTATTTGGTAGAACCTCTTTTATTTTCTTTTGACGGTAACAAGCGGTACTCTCTTCGTTTACGATAAATGTATTTTTATACTTCACATGTCATGTTTTATTAATCCTGAAGTAATATTTTATACTTCATATATATTCAATCTATAAAACTAATAAAGTAGGGCGGATGGAGTATTTTTTATTCATTAATTGAAATAACTATACTTCCTTCGTCATTTTTGATTCGGCTCACTTTCCATTTTAGGTTTTTTATTTTTTAACTTGTCTTATTTCGCTTTTTAGCCCAACAAACACTATATGTATCCCTATCATATATTATATTTATGTCTAATTCATCCACACTTATTATTGACATCACATATTAAATTTTTTATTAAATTTTTTAATTTATGTGCCCATAAAGAATGAGCCAAGTCAAAAATAACGGAAGGAGTATATATTATGAATATGGGATACACTTGGGTCAGCCGGAGGCACCGTGCGGTCGGGCTAAAACAATGACACTTTTATTCATATAGATTGACATTTTTCTGTATAACGATTGACACTTTTAAAAATTGTCATTTTATTCGTAAAATAATTATGTTAAAGATTGACACTTTTATTCATATAGATTGATACTTTTCTGTATAAAGATTGACACTTTGGGCCCAGCCGCACGATGCCTCCGGGTGACACAAGTTTTTGTCTATGAATATATAGCCCAAACAATATATTTATTTTTTCTTACCTTTATTATCTATCAATATTTACTAGAAGATCACATATGACTCATAAATTTTTCTTATTATTATTAATTTTAAACTTTATAATATCTTTTTTTTACAAAAAAATTCACAATATCCCTTACTCCATTAAAAAATACTACTAATAATTATTTAATAAATCGACAAAGGGCAGAAATGTAAAAGCACGAGTAAGTGGAAGGGCACGTGTGGGGTTCAATTTTACTGTGAAGAAATTCAGCGTCAGAGACAACGACAAAGTTTTCCCGACATTCGAGAAACCAAACGTGTCCCAACACTACCACTTTTTGTTTTTATTTTTTATCCTATTTTTTATTATTTATTCACACGACATTCCATGTAAGCAAATCAGGGTAATTATGTGTTCTAAGCTTCTAATTAAAATGCATAAATTAAAATTAAAATTATTATAATTTAGAAGTACAAATATAGCATACATATTATTGAGCCTGTGACTTACGCCTTTATGTGATTTAATTATTTTACTGTATTTTTAACCTTTTCAATTTAGACCATAACCATCCTCCATTTGTTTTTATAAGAGAATTATAGTTTATAATTATTCTTGTCACGGACCAAATATATGCATGGGACTAGACATGGAAATAAATGGAAGAGAAAGGCTGAAATCACAAAACTTATGAGCATTATTGCTATTTTTTTATGTCGTTATTTATTTACTTTTACTTAAGGGATATGTTATTTTTTTTAATACTTATAAAGGACTATGCTTTAATTGCCAGAGTTAAACGACAAGCGTATGTGCGCGTCTTGTTTCACTCAACAACAATTGCAGCACACGTGACGATAAATTAAGCCTCATTTACTTATTCTTTATTTATTTTATTTTATTTTATTTATTTTTTTTAATTTCAAAAAAATATGTTTGCCTCGAAGTTTATTGCAAATATAACTCTAAACGAGACAAACTAATCAAGAGTTGTTTATTCCAATGCCGATTTGAAAAAAGTTTGTCCGGATCCAAATTCGTTGAGAATCGAATTGAGTTCGATCTTTTTAACTAAGGTACTTGACTCGATTCGCTTGTGAGTATGTTCGATTCGTACGTATATAATCAGCTCGCGAGCTTCATATCGAGCATGTTCGCGAGACCATTATCATATCGAGGCTCCAGTCAATCCCATAATCGAGCTTTAAGCCTTTCATGTGAAAAAAATAAAAATCATAATCAAGCACGAGTGTGGTTGAATTCGAACTTCATGGTCACACTTAGTCGAGTAGAATTTAGATGAAATTTGAGCTTTCCACGAGCCAAGTTCAAACTCGAACTCAAAAATGTTCTAATTGAATATTTGTCGAGCCGAACTCGAGCTCAGAAATTATAAATCGAACTAAATTCGATCAAATATTAAAGTTCAAATTTAACTCGAGCTCGAACAATTGAAATTTTAATCAAACTGAGCTCAAACACACCAAAACCGGCTCAACTCGGTTTGTTTACCGCCCAATTGCATAACTCGTCTTTTCCGCAATAAATGGTATTGAAATTAGTATAACTAAATATTACTCCGTATTCTTGTAAAGTAAAAACATCACCATGTTATATTGTTACCACGCAAAAACAAAACATAAAAATCGCCAACTTCATTTAGCACAAAAATTGATTGTAACCGCCAAATGGTTGTCCCCATAGATCTATTCTTGGATATAGAACTATTAATATATTCAATGTTATTAATTATTAATTTCCATTATGAGTTGTACAAATATCAATGCTCCACTTTACACTTACACTGCAAACACTTCACATTTTAGAATTAGAATTTACAAATTGATTATACATAAGCTTCTAATTATTGAGAATAAACATAGTTAAACATATTAGAAGAAATTTGATTTAATAATTCTTTTAAAGTTCCGTATAAATAGAAGAGAAGAGACTAAATCTATGTTATGACTAAATCCCAACTTTCAATCTCAACCGTCCATTAATAAATCTCCATCATTAGCTCTCCATTTCAATGGAGTTTTCCAGCTCAGAGTGTGGCCACTCTTTCCAAATCCAGCCCATTAATATTCACTCTACTCAAACTGCATGAATCTGGACCTCAATCCCACCTCCTCCAATGGCGATTTCTCCGATTACGTTCCTTCTATCTACTTTATTCTCTCTCATACTCTCGCTCTCGCTCCTCTCCTCCTCGGCGGCGCTTCCGCAGCCGGAGTATCGGAAAACCTTCATAGTTCGGGTCCAGCACGACGCTAAACCCTCCGTCTTCACCACTCATGGTCACTGGTACGAGTCTTCGTTGAGATCTGTCGCCGCCGCTTCCGATGCGGAGGAGCCGGCTGCCGGCAGAGTAATCCACTCGTACGACACCGTTTTCCATGGCTTCGCGGCGCAGCTGTCGGCTAGTGAAGCGGAGAAGCTGAAGAGCTTGCCTGGAGTGATGGCGGTGCTGCCGGAGCAGGTTAGGCACTTGCACACCACTCGATCGCCGGAGTTTCTCGGGTTGAAGACGGGAGACAATGCTGGATTGCTGAAGGAGTCGGATTTCGGGTCGGATCTCGTCATTGGAGTCATCGATACGGGGATCTGGCCGGAGAGGGAGAGCTTCAACGATCGGGATTTAGGTGCGCCTCCGGCGAAATGGAAAGGCCAATGCGTCGAAGGCGAGAAGTTCCCTGCGAGTTTGTGTAACCGGAAATTGATCGGAGCTAGGTTCTTCTGCAGCGGATACGAAGCGAGTAATGGTAAAATGAATGAAACGACGGAGTTTCGATCTCCGAGAGACTCCGACGGACACGGCACCCACACAGCTTCAATTGCCGCCGGGAGGTACGTGTTTCCGGCCTCGACTCTCGGTTACGCCCGCGGCGTGGCCGCCGGGATGGCGCCGAAGGCGCGCCTCGCCGCGTATAAAGTGTGCTGGAACGCTGGCTGCTACGATGCGGACATCCTCGCTGCGTTCGACGCCGCCGTAGCCGACGGTGTCGACGTCATCTCCCTTAGTGTCGGCGGAGTGGTGGTGCCGTACTATCTCGACGCCATAGCAATTGGAGCTTTCGGCGCTTCGGATGCCGGTGTTTTCGTCTCCGCCTCCGCCGGCAACGGCGGCCCCGGAGGACTGACGGTCACGAACATCGCGCCGTGGGTCACCACCGTCGGCGCGGGGACAATCGACCGCGATTTCCCTGCAGTCGTCAAGCTTGGGAATGGAAGAGAGATCTCCGGCGTCAGCGTCTACGGCGGCCCGGCGCTGGCGCACGATAAGCTCTACCCGCTAATCTATGCCGGGAGCGAAGGTAGCGATGGATACTCTTCTTCCCTCTGTTTGGACGGCTCATTAGATCCTAATGTGGTGAAAGGGAAAATCGTATTGTGCGATAGAGGAATCAATTCAAGAGCAGTGAAAGGCGAAGTGGTGAAGAAAGCTGGCGGCGCCGGAATGATTTTAGCCAACGGAGTTTTCGACGGCGAGGGATTGGTGGCAGACTGCCACCTACTCCCGGCGACTGCGGTGGGCGCAGTCGGAGGGGATGAAATCAGAAAATACATCCAATCAGCTCAAAAATCCAAGTCTCCGGCAACGGCGACCATCCTCTTCCTTGGCACGCGGCTGAACGTAGCTCCGGCGCCGATCGTGGCGTCGTTCTCCGCCCGCGGCCCGAACCCGGAAACACCAGAGATTCTGAAGCCCGACTTAATCGCCCCGGGCCTGAACATCCTCGCGGCCTGGCCCGACAACATTGGGCCCAGCGGCATTCCATCGGATAAGCGACGAACAGAGTTCAACATTCTATCAGGTACATCAATGGCTTGCCCTCACGTCTCCGGCCTCGCCGCCTTGTTGAAGGCGGCGCATCCGGAGTGGAGCCCTGCCGCCATTAAATCCGCCTTGATGACGACGGCGTACAGCCACGACAGCCGCGGCGAGACGATGCTGGATGAGTCCACCGGAAGCACCTCAACCGTGATGGACTACGGCGCCGGCCACGTCCACCCCCAAAAGGCCATGGACCCGGGCCTCGTCTACGACATCACCTCCTACGACTACGTCGACTTCTTGTGCAATTCGAATTACACGACCAAGAACATTGAGGTAGTAACAAGAAAGGCGGCGAACTGCGACGGCGCTAAACGCGCCGGCCACATCGGGAATCTGAACTATCCGACGTTAACCGCAGTTTTCCAACAATATGGTAAGCACAAGCTGTCGACGCATTTTATTAGGACGGTGACCAATGTGGGCGATCCAGATTCAGTCTACACCGTCAAAATCCGGCCGCCGGCGGGGGTGAAGGTAACAGTTGCGCCGGAGAAGCTGGCTTTCCGGCGAGTGGGGCAGAAGTTGAATTTCTTGGTTAGGGTGCAGACGGAGGCGGTGAAGCTCTCTCCCGGGAGCTCGATTGTTAGAAGTGGGTCGATTTCTTGGTCGGACGGGAAGCGCCATGTTTTGAGCTCGGTGGTGGTGACATTGCAGCAGCCCCTTTGAGTTTTTGAAGGTTTCTTGAAAATGGAGGGAACCTTTGAATGGAGATTAATCTATGATGGGAGTGAAAGAGCAAGATCTTTCCTCCTCTTGAGGAAGAATTTGTAGTTGGTTGATGATGATGATGATGCTATGAAGTGTAGCATTTGTGTTGGAATGAAGAATGTTTTGTAAAAAATGGGGATGTTTTTTAGTTTTTTTTTTTTTTGTTTTTAAATGTACAAGATTATAAAAAGGAGGAGATCATGATTCATGATCCTCTTGTTTTATGAAAATTATGGAGATGAAATTACACAGTCCATTAAAATTTTGGTGAAGCATATAAAAGTAGTTGGGATTAGGGAAACAAAAATTTGAAGTGGGGAAATTAATTCTAGTAATAATGTTTAATTAAAAGAAGGGTACATACAAAACAAGTAGGGCATCAGCAAATAATTTGATAGCAGTCAGCAGAAATATGAAAGGCGGATTTAAATTTAGGGACACGTTTGGGTCAGTCAGATGCATTGTGCGGACGGCTAAAACACTGACACTTTTATTTGTTTAGATTAACATTTTTCTGTATAAAGATTGACACTTTTAAAAATTGGCATTTTATTCGTAAAATAATTATGTTAAAGATTGACACTTTTATTCGTATAGATTAACATTTTTCTGTATAAAGATTGACACTTTGACCTGACCATACTATATGGCCGACCTCACTCAAGTTTTTGTCTTAAATTTATTCATTCATTTTGCAAAATGAAAATGAGATACACAACTTCTATTTACTCTCTCCCTTTCATTTCATTGAAATAAAGCTAATTCTTTTACTAGTGTTCTATTGGAATTGAAGCTATAGAGCTATTTTCATGTAAGAAAATAATTAGGCCCACTTAACTAATGTAATCAGGCCTAAATTTCCGTACCGAAAATAACCCATTTGTCTCACTACTTATCTTCCCTGCTCTACCACCAATCTGCATTGCATAAAATCATGTGCGAAAAGTCCTTATTTCAATAGGACTCGAAGATTACTCCCTCCGTCCCCTAATAAGTGACTCTAATCACCATTATAAGAAAACTAATAAAAGTGTCAAATTTACCACAAATACTCTTAATCATTACATCGATACTTGTAAAAGTGCAAAAATTTGAAATGATGATAGGGGCAAATATGTAAGTTTAACATAACTTTTGCATTGAATTTTGTAATGACACACTTATTAAGAGATAACAAATTTGGCAAGTAAGGACACTTGTTAAGGAACGGATGGAGTAGTTGTTTTGAACTCTTCATTTGGGAATGAGGGGTGTATATTAAATAAATAATAATAATAACTTTAGGGAATTATTTTAAAATAATAAAAGGCAAAACACATCTCGTACAAGCTGCCGACAGGCAACAATGATGTTTTAACACACTAATTCAGTTGACTAGGAAAGTAATGCATTTCATTTTATTTTAAATTGAGTGTAGTAATGAAAAAAAATACTCCCTCCGAACTTATGGTAAGTCCATTTAGATGATGAGTATAATAACTAATGAGGATGGTGATATGTAGTTATAATCAATTTTAATCAGAAAGAGTTAATTGTAATTACACATTTTTGTCATTTTAAAAAAATTGACTAATAAGTAAAACGAACGAAAATAAAAATTAGACTAATATAATTGAACGGAGAGAGTAAAATAAGTATTCAACCAAGAGCACTCCAAAGTGGACTCTCTTCAAAAATGGGTGGGCCCGTACTAGAGAGTCTCGCCCAAAATTTACCCAGAGTGGTGGACCGTGGAGCTCTGTTCCAAAATTGAAAGACGACTCCCTCCATATAATTTTATTACTGTTTTAATAAAAATATAGTGAAATAAAATTTTGCTTTAATTAAATGATAAATAACTTGCCTGTTAAATAAAACAAAATAAAATAAAATTTGATCTGCAATATAAAAATAAAAAAAAAATTATCATTATTGAAAGAAATACATCCAAAAGAGAGAAAAAAAAAAAAAAACTCTCCGTCCTATTTAGATCCTCTGTTTTTTTTAAGTTACTTGTATATTTTATACCTCACATATTGAATATAAATAGGCCACTTCAGAAAAAACGGAAGGAGGAGACACTTTTTTAATTCTTGAGTCTATTAAACTTTGAACCCATTAAGCCATTACGTGTTAGATTAATGAAAATGAATTTGCTTATGAGGTCAAATTTATTTATATTATTCACAGTTACACATAGAAGCCCAATTCTAATGGCCCAATTTTTTGAAGATACCAAGTTTAAATTAAATTTGAATGTAAGTAACTAATTTGGAGACTATGGGAGTTAAATAGTAATTTTGCTAATATTTTTTTTTCCGCCATGTAGAACACACTCTATCTGCACTCGTAAGTATTTCTTCGGCGCCCAGCCTTTGCAGGATATTGGCCGTCACATCTTCGGGCAGGTCGATCCATGGCGGCGACGGCGGCGGCGGGGTTGAGGATGAAGAGGCCGTTGTAGGAGCAGGAAATACTAAGTGGTCACGACGAGGTGTCATCATCTCTTCATCGATATCATGATCTCTGATGACAATGATAAAATCAGGTGAGAACAAATATGAGGGCAAATTTGAAAGAAAAAAAATGAACTAAATTTACTAGAAACTCTTAAGAAAAAAAAATGAACTAAATTTATATACATATGAGGATCATATCAAGTGAACATACATATATAAATGACCGCCGTTGTCACAGATTGCACGCACAGAATCAGTATAGTCACTCTTGTCGGAGTCACAATCTTCATTTTCATCACCCTCATGGGAGTCACTCTCTTCAATTTTATCAACCTTTTCAGATTTCCCAAGATCCTGTTCTTCATTGGCATCATCAACTATGAAGGAAAGCCTTACATCCTGCCAAACAGCACACCTAAATTATTAAGCTTCACAGTCCACAGTAAGGAGGATACTTCTTGTTTATACTTAACACCGGCCATTGGCGGCCATTGGTTTTCTCAAACAGATAACGAAGACTCATGCACTCACAGTAAGACCTCAAAAGTTGGTGTTGTACATGTAAAACTCAGAAATTTTGAGCGATGAAGGGAGTTTAACTATAAGGTGATATATGTTCCATGTTATTTGCTTAAGAGTTATATAAGGAGCAGGGACGGAGCCAGAAATTTGTATATAGTTGGGCGAGATCTTATATGGGAGGTAAAAAATTAGAAAACACACAGAATGAAAACGAAACTAAATTGTAAAGGGACTAAAATATAATAATTGGGTGGGCAAAAAATATAAAAATTAAAATTAAAATTAACACTATATATTATTCAAAAAAAAAAATGCCCGGACGACTGCTAGTCGAGCCCGGTATGTGGCTCCATCCCTGATAATGAGTTACTTAAAGTTACTTTTCTCAGGCACCTAAGTAGATACATGGCGATTCAAATCCTTTGCCTTTTTCTGCATATCTGATGTTTATCGACTGGACATCTAGCCGACCTCTGAAAAACATTGAATTAGAGATGCATGAGATAAAGATTCATCAATCTAAGCCATGAACATAATTATGTAGTCTTCCAAATTCAATCAAAGAAACAAGCAAACTCCATCCTGATAAAACTTTCCTTCAAGTTCAAGTAAACGGTGGCCAAACGATGATACTCACAGAATACAGAATACAGAGTTGGGAGCAATTTATATACTGGATGGATCTCAACAGTTGAAAGAAATTTGACGAGGAAAACACTTACGGTCCAACTTTTCACCAACACCAAGAACTTCTTGTACATTGCGAGTCATTATCTGGTGAACTTCATAGAGTTCATCATTCAACTTTAAAATATTCCGTTGAGTTCTTGTATCCCGGTACAATTTCTTTGTCTTTTGTATGAATGTATCTAGCAAAAGCCAGGCAATATTGCAATTAGGAGAACAATAGTACAAATTTGTGTAGACATGGAAGAGAAAGATAATGAAAAAACTCACCAAATTTGATAAAAGCATAAGGTCTTGCAGCAGTTTCAGTCTGATTACGCTCAAATTCATTCTTGAGGTCTTCAATTAAAATAAATGTTGGACGTCACAAAAGCAGAATTTAAGGAAACATTTAATTGCTTTCCAAACTCTACTATATTTGTTGTACCTATATATTTTATAACTTTGCAAATGCTCACACAATTCTACTATGTTCTTTCAATTATATTCGTTGTTGATCTATTTCTTTGATGGTTAGTATTGTATTCCAATATTGAAGCTATGGTGATTCATTTATCTTGAATATTATTAGTTGTAGTGATGCTACTCACAAACACATGAAGAAGTTTAGTCAAATATTATAATTTTCTCAATAATATGCAACAATGTGAAGTTCAATTATATTTTTGTTCAATGAAATTTTTCGCAATTCTCTTCATCTTGTCATGTTATCGATAGTTAGACATTATGATCTTGACGTACACGTATAATGAATTATGTATTTTTTTTTAACTGTGATTGTACGTCAGATATGTATTTAAAAAATATGTTAAATGTCTTATAAAAATAAAAATAATATAGTCATCTCATTCCAATTCCAAGAAACAAGTAAATCAATATATATATATATATATATATATATATATATATATATATATATATATATATATATAAATTAGATATATCATCTGTCGAGACAAATAATTCATTCATATATTAGTATTTATAGTATTTTATAATGAAAATCTTAAGCTAATTGTTTTCTTCTTCGGTTATATTGAAATATAACCTATACGGTTTAGATTATTTATGGAAATTTAATAAATATTATTAAATTGAATGTATATAGACTTTATTGTTCCAATTATTTATATTTATAGTACCAATCAAAAACTTTCTTTATGATTAGAATATTCTAAAGTTACATTTGATATATCTATATCTATACTATACTATTATAAAAAGTGTCTTGTTTACAAAATTTGTATTGCCTATTTTGCCCTTAAATATTTATCATTAGTATTATTTTTTTATCATTAGTATTATTATTTTATTATATTAAGTGGATATCTCCGTTCAAAAAAAAGAGTGATGTGGATATGCATTGGAGTATATATTATGAGAAATATTGTAATTTAATTTAATAGTAGTATTATCCTACTATAATTATGATTCTAAACTCTTGTTTAATATAGGTAAGTATATATTCATAAAGACTCATGCTGCTCTCCCTACGGTCCCACACCCATAAAGATTAGGAATAGTTCTCTACAAAGCCCAATATATCCATTCGTCTCCTAATAAAGCTCTATAAAATCAACTCATTATTAGTATGATTCTCATCTTCAACTCAACTCTTATTTAATACTTCCTATGATTTAGTTATGAATTAATTTATTATTAGTTCAATTTTTATTTTATTTTTGTTAGGATTCAGTGAACATGTCAAAAAACTCATCATCAGGTAATTTTTTTTAATCCTTACAAATTATGTATAATACTACTATTTACAATTCAACTAATTTACGAATCATGTGTATTATTGGGTTTTTATTACAGCTAAAGAGGTATATCGGCAAAGAAGGTTACAACAAATGAAAAGGAAACGTAAACGAAATTCATCTGATTTGAATAGTAAGCAGTGCAATATCTTAAGATAAATATATATTTATAGATGTACAAATATGCACTTTTAATTAAAATAATTATATTATTTATTTTTTTAGGTTCAGTGCTACATGAGTTAAATAAGGTGCCTGATTGTAAACACTGTGGTGCTACAAGATTTGAATATGAACCTCCTACGTTTTGTTGTGATAATGGAAAAATCAAACTTGCATGTTCAGAAGTTCCTAATGAGTTGTATGAATTGTATACATCTCAATCAAAAGAGGCTATTGATTTTCGAAAACATATTCGTTTGTATAATAGTATGTTTTCCTTTACTTCATTCGGGGTAACATTAGATAAAGAGCTTGCATCTGCAAGACGAGGAGTATACTCATTTCGAGCTCAAGGAATGGTTTATCATGATCTTCCAGGATTGATTCCACGAGACAGAAGTCCTGGCTTTTTCCAATTATATTTTTACGACACACAAAGTGAGGTTGAAAACAGAATGAACATAATGCGAAATCAGAATATATCAGAAGCAGTTGTGAAGAATCTCATGAAAATTTTAGAGGTCAATCCATATGCTAAAATATTTCGAAGATTGAAGGACTGCAGTTCGATGGATGATGTTCAACTTCGTATTTCAAAAGATGTGAACTTAGATCAACGTGTATATAACTCTCCACAGGCGGATCAGGTTGCAGCTATATGGGTTGAAGGGAATGGTGACAACATTCCATTAGAGCGAGATATTGTAGTTCATGCTCATTCTGGCGAGAGACATAGAATAAAACATTATTATGGATGTTATGACCCATTACAATATCCACTTCTTTTTCCAAGAGGTGAAAATGGTTGGCATCAAAACATTGAAAAAGATACTGGCTTTACGTCTTCAGCTCATGATGCAAATCTCAGTGGCCCTTCTATACTATCAAGAATCACAACTGTGGATGATATAATCTCCCAAGAAAAACAAGGTATGGTTATTGATTTTCTTTATGAGAAGTGCACGTAAACCATTATTGAGTAATAATTAATATTTTGTTTTATTAGGCACTGCACATAATTTATTAATTGCATGTTTAGCATTTTTTTCTTTCTTTAGCCGTCGAAATTGGAGTTTTAGAACTTTTTTCTTTTTTTAAAAGGAAAGAAAACCAATTTAAGAGCCAACATTAAGAAAATATACTTTGATAAACTATAATTTCTAACATAAGATTTCGGCTCACTAATAGATGTATAAAATAATAATATTCTTTTTCCTGATCATTCAAGAACAATCATGAAGAACATACTATATTCAAAGAGTGCGGGAACAATATATTATGATTCCAAATATAGCTAAGACCTGCATAATTTATCGCTTATATAGTAGAGTTTAATTTGTGCTATATTTTACAGGTGTGAGGAAACAAAATGATAAAAAGGTATCATGCCGAGAATATATTTGCTACAAGTTGCAGATAAGAAATTCAAGGCAATCTATACTCTTATTAGCAGGGAGATTATTACAACAATTTGCAGTTGACATGTATATAAAATTGGAAACGACGAGATTGGATTATATTCGTCAAAACCAATCCAATATGAGAGCAGAGCTGTACCAAGGAATAGTGGATAGCGTTTCTAAAGGAGAGACAAGGGGAAATGAAGTTGGCAAGAGAATTATTCTTCCTGCAACATTTATTGGGGGGCCAAGAGATATGCGACGTAGATATCTTGATGCATTAGCATTAGTGCAAAAATTTGGTAAACCAGACTTATTCATAACAATGACTTGCAACCCAGAATGGAAAGAAATACAAGAATCATTATATCCAGGTCAAACAGCTCAAGATCGCCCAGATTTGACTTCAAGAGTTTTTCGAGCAAAGTTACAAGACTTGAAAGATCAATTATTTAAAAGTGAGATTTTTGGACATGTAGCTGCACACGTGCATGTTATTGAATTTCAGAAAAGAGGTTTACCACATGTACATATGTTGGTAATTTTTAAATCTGAAGATAAGATAAATACTTCAGACGAAATTGATAAATTCGTGAGTGCGGAACTACCTGATGAAGAGAAAAATCCTCAACTATTTGAACTGGTGAAGAAACATATGATGCACGGTCCATGTGGACAGGATAATCCAAGTAATTCCTGTATGGTGAAAAAAAATGCAAATGTCATTACCCGCGATCATATTGTGAATGCACAATACAGGGAAAGGATGGATATCCAATTTATAGGAGAAGAAACACTGGGTCAACAATCCGTGTTCGAAATGCATATCTAGATAACCAATGGGTTGTACCATACAATCCATATCTATTGTCTAGGTATAATTGTCATATTAATGTCGAGGTATGTTCTGGTATAACAGCTGTGAAGTACTTATACAAATATATCTATAAGGGACATGACAAAGTGGCAATAAATATGACTCAAAACCATGACCAGACCCAAATTGATGAAATCAAACAATTTCAAGATGCACGTTGGGTGTCTGCTCAAGAAGCAATGTGGAGAATTTATGAATTTGATTTGAACGACATTTCTCCAGCAGTCATCAACTTACAGATTCACCTTCCCAATGAACAGTTTGTAAGCTATCCTGCAACTCAAAATTTGCAAAATCTTGTGAGGAACAATCATGTTTCAAAAACAATGCTGACAGAATATTTTTCTATGTGTGCTACAAGTGAAGATGCAAGACAATATCTTTATAAGGAATTTCCTGAGCACTATGTTTGGGATAAGAAAAAAAGATGTTGGACTGAAAGACAAAGAGGCAATGTTATTGGACGTATTAGAGCCGTAAGTCCAATTGAAGGGGAAAGGTATTATGAAAAACTACTCTTGAATCATGTTAGAGGACCGACATCTTTCCATTATTTGATGACAGTTGGTGGATATACATGTTTGACTTTCAAAGAGGCAGCACAGAAGAGAGGATTGTTAGAAGCAGATCAAAGCATATTTGAATGTTTAAATGAGGCAATAACATTTCAAATGCCAAGTGAATTACGCAGGTTGTTTGCAATAATCTTGGTACACTGTGCACCTACAGATGTGAGAGTTCTGTGGGATAGCTACTTTGATGCGTTGTCTGAAGATTATAAAAGAGAACACAATTCAATTGAAACACGCATTTCAAAGACATTGAAGAGCTTAAGTTTTTACTTAGAGAGCATGGGAAAAAGAACAGATTTATATGATCTTCCTAGCATTCCTTCTTCACATATTGGTATTGGAGATAGTGATTGCCCTAGAGAAATACTAGATGAAATGTCGATAGAAATACCTAAAGAAGATCACAGTGCAGAGCTTAAGCTAAATAATGGTCAGAAGAAAGCATTTTCAATCATTTTAAGTTGCATAGAGAAAAAAGAAGGTGGGATTTTTTTCATTGATGGCCCGGGCGGAACTGGAAAAACATTCTTATACCGTGCATTGTTAGCCAATCTAAGATTGAAAAATCTTATAGCACTTGCGACTGCAACATCCGGAGTTGCTGCAGGGATACTGCCTGGAGGAAGAACAGCACATTCACGTTTCAAAATACCGATAAGTTCTGATGAATCGAGCGAATGCTCAATTTCTAAACAAAGTGCAACTGCAGAATTATTGCGTAGAGCACAACTAATCATATGGGATGAAGCACCTATGGCGAAAAGATGGGCAATAGAAAATGTGAATAAGCTCTTACAAGATATAATGGGGAATGATTTGGATTTTGGCGGAAAAGTAGTTGTTTTTGGAGGAGATTTTAGACAAGTATTGCCGGTTGTTCCTAAAGCTACAATGCAACAGACGATATCAACAAGTTTAGTTAAGTCATATTTGTGGCCTAGAATGAAAAAAATCAATTTATCAGAAAACATGAGGTCAAAGAATGATCCAGAATTCAGTCGATTTTTACTAAGAGTTGGAAATGGTGAAGAACCAACAGATGCCGAAGGTAACATCAGAATTCCGGATGAAATGGTAATTGAATATGATAATGAAGAAAATTCCATAAAAAGACTCATAAGAGCTATTTTTCCGAAATTGGAAACAGATGGGTATTCAGCAGAGTATATGACAAACCGAGCAATTTTAACACCAAAAAATGAGCATGTGGATAAGCTAAATGATGAGTTGATATCAATGTTTCCAGGAGATACACAGGTTTTCAACAGTTTTGATGAAGCTGTTGATGAGACAAACAAAAACTATGATGTAGATTTTCTGAACTCTTTGACTCCAAATGGTTTACCTCCACATAAGTTGGTATTGAAGAGAAATTGTCCGATTATTCTTTTAAGGAATTTAGATCCATCGAATGGACTTTGTAATGGCACAAGGATGGTTTGTAGAGAGTTTAAAAGCAATGTAATCAGCGCTGAGATAATGTTTGGCCAACATACAGGAAAACATGTCCTTATACCAAGAATTCCTCTTTCACCAGCTGAAAATGAAGCCTATCCATTTCGATTCAAACGGAAACAATTCCCTATCCGGCTTTGCTTTGCTATGACAATAAATAAAGCCCAAGGACAAACTATACCTAATGTAGGAGTCTACCTGCCATCTCCAGTATTTTCTCATGGGCAATTATACGTTGCTCTTTCTAGAGGAATTTCAATGTCTACCACTAAAGTGTTGATTAAGCCAATCACACCAAGTCCAAGAGCGAATATGTTCACAAAGAATGTCGTATATTCACAAATTTTAACTCCAGGTACAAATTTATTTATTCAAATATTATTTATATATTGTTATTAGTTACTATTAATGTTAACCAATTTTTATATTTAACAGAACACCAAGAACCTGTGGAAGATTCTGTTCATTGAATCGTGAATCTTTGATTATCTACTCTCAATATTCTACCGGCTAAATATAGAGGAAATAAAAGGTAATAATCTTATCTCTCGAACAAGCTATACACTTTCATTTTACATAGTAGTATTATATAAATGCTCCTTTTTTTTTCCTTTTTCTTTTTTCAGAATAATATTTACATGTTTTCTATAAAAATATTATATAGATGTTAATACTAAATCACATTAAGCAACTTTAAGCGTAGTGATACGACATCAGGAACTTCATAAGCTTTGTGTTCAAATGAATAGAAAACTGAATCTAATTAACTACTACTTTGGAAAAAATCCAAATTTTCAACACATGTGAATACATTGCCTCAAAAAACAGGTGGTATCATATAGATACTGATAAATTTTGTCAATATCTGGTTATCAATGGAGTTAAGATATAATATGTCCAGGCATATTGACTGAATCATAAATAAAACAATAAATATGTTAGATAACTTACATGAACATTTCATTAAGGCATTTTGTCGAATAAATAAGATGCAACTTGATCTCTGATATGGAAGACAGCGATACCATCATGTTCTAATTCTTAGTAGTGAATCTGTACTGTACTCGTGTCAACAGGAGGAGCCCCGATTTCTGACCGTTGCACATCGAAATCGGAATCTTGAACTGTGAGAATTTGGAGATTCTGCTTCTATTTCTTGAAAGACTGGTAGTGGCATAAAATGGCAAAAGCGAAGGCGAGGATATTGAGATTTATTTAATTTCGATTTCGATTTGCAGACAAAAGAAATGGAATAGCAGCGGATCTATCAAAAATCTTTCACGTGGGTTTTCGATTTTCAGGTGGAGACTGGAATGGTGAAACTAACCAATTTTTTTATTCTCTTTTAGTTTTAAAATAAAATTTCAGTTTGAATGACATTTTATATATAGCAGACTACATATAAAATTTCGTTCGGGTTTGACGCTGACGTATCTGTTAGTTTTTCTTTTTAGAAAATAAAATATATATAGCATATACAGTAATTTTCTTTTCTCTCCTCTTCTTCTAACAAATTCCACAACCCACCTGTTATGTAAAGGTCAATAAAAAATAAGAACCCATTTTTGAATTCAGTAGGTACAAGACAATCCATAATTGAAATTTCAATTCTTTTTTAATTATATATTAATGTTTAAATTACCGAATAAAATATTTACCGAATATATTTCTTAAAAACAATTCATCACAGCATGGAAGATTTCCTCTTTTTACTGTTGAATAGTTCCCAATTCGAATAATAATGTTATTGCGTCTAATAATAATAATCATAATAATAATAATAAAGTTATTCTTTTAAGAAACAAATTTAAGTTAGCTACATTAGAAAGTAAGACCGCCTAAATTACAAATTACAATTCTTCACAAACTATAAGGGTGTGTTTGGTAAAGAAGATGAACCAAGATGAGAGAGATCATCTTGGTTCATCTCACTGTTTGGTAACCAACTAAAATAAACTGGAGGGCCCGAGATGAATACAAGGCCCGTTGATATTTCACTGTTCCGCCTTGTTTAGTCATCTCACGTTTTTGGTCGGATGAGGTGAACTCATTAAAACAGTAACACAATACTTTCTCTCTCTTACCATTTTACCCTTATGTATTTATACGATTTCAAATAATAATAATAATAATAATAATAATAATAATAAAATAATAATAATGTAATAAAATAATAATAATAATAATAATAAATAAATAAATAATAACAATAATAATAATAATAATAATAATAATAAATCAATAATAATAATAATAATAATAGTAATAATTATAATAATAGTAATAATAATAAATAATAATAATAATGTAATAAAATAATAATATTAATGTAATAAAATAATCATAATAATAAATAAATAATATCAATAATAGTAGTAATAATAATAATAATAATAATAATAATAATAATAAATATTAATAATTTAATAAAATAATAATAATAATAGTAATAGTAACAATTATAATAATAGTAATAATAATAATAAATAATAATAATAATTTAATAATAATAGTAGTAATAATTATAATAATAACAAGAATAATAATAATAATAAATATAATAATAATAATAATAAATAATAACAATAATAGTAATAATTATAATAATAACAAGAATAATAAAAAATAACTCAACAATATAATAATAATATTAATAATAATAATAATAAATATATTAATAATAATAATAAATAATAACAATAATAGTAATAATTATAATAATAACAAGAATAATAAAATAATAACTCAACAATATAATAATAATAATAATAATAATAATAATAATAATAATAATACAGAGTAATAAATAATAAATAATAAAGGGTACTATTTAATCTCAACGATAAAAAGTGAAATCGGTAGGGGTATTTAATAAGGGTAAAATAGTCAATTTAAATTTTAATCTAGAGTTTTGCAATTTGTACCAAACACAATATGATATCATCCGGGTCTGAATTTTTTGCTACCAAATGGTGAGATGAATGATTCATCTTGATACTATTCATATGAGTTATCTTGAGATGAATCATCATTCTTCATCTTGAGATGATTACCAAACGCAGCCTAAGTCTTTTTCTAATAGGATTATGCAATCATCTACTCTATAAATTAACTATTTCTCTGTATCCACGGTTATCATCTACTCTATAAAGTTTTTGTTGCAAAGAGAATTTCTCAAGGTTTAACTCATTGAGCACTTGAGCTACCATCACAAGGTAATCTTTATTTATTTATTTATTATTTCTTTGTATTTATATTTATTCTCAACTTCAATTACATGATTACTGTGGGTGATAGAAGATGATTGCACCATCTGGGATCGTCACGTTTGCTAACATACTGGAAGTTTTAAGATTTTTTTTTAAACTTTTAATGTATCAAGAATTTCAGAACTTAGCCATGGAAACTTTCTTACTTATTTTTAAGATTCAATCTTCATAACATTATTTGTGTTTTATTTTTTTATATTGCAGGAAAAATTTGGAAATATGTCGAGTGATTCCACGACGATAACAACTTTACAAATCAATCAAAGAATGTCTAAAATACGATTGAAGACTTTACGACTTGGACAAGAAACAACTTGTGGAAATAACTTGAGCATAAGAATTAGAAAATTGATAATGATGGACAGTGAGGTAAGTCACCCCAAGTATCAAATTAATATTTATAACGATCATACATGTTTTAGCATAATAATTTTTTTTTTAATTTTAGCTTTAATTATGTATTAACATCACTTTTACTAAATTTGTAGGGAGCTCGTATTGCAGTTATAATGTTCAATGAGGAAATAGATAATCATGCATCAAAGTTCGAGATAGATAAGACATATTTGATATGTAATGCTGATGTCAAAAAAGTTGATCAAAGATTTCCCAATGTACATCAAGAAAAAGAGTTGATTCTTAAGAAGTACACCGCCATAAATGAAACGATGGAAATTATTGACCTCAAAGTACATTACAACTTCATTGTGTTCAAGGATATAGAATCGAAATTCAACAAAAATGAAGAATTCGGTGAGTCTCCAAATCCTATTTTAAATTTTCATATTAATGTTATATATGGTTAGTGTATATCAATTCATTGTACATCTTATTCATCAGATATCTATGGAGCTCTCGTGAAAGTTGAAGATAGTAAACTTGTGTTAGCGGGAACTGCATCAAATGCAAAATCAAAAACTGTGAGGGACATAACTATCATCAACAAAGCGTAAGTCAATTTTATTATATGGTGTTTTTATTTATTTAATAAATGATTACTAATTAAATGTATTTTATTTATTTTATTAATACAGATCCCAATACATGGTCATCAGTCTTTGGGAAGATATGGCAATAAGCGAAGGGAATAAGTTGCAAAAACTCGTGACACAAAATCCAATTATTGCAATGTCCAATGTCACTTCAAAAAGAAGAATCGGTGAGATAAAAAAATATATTTATTTTATAAAAATTATATATACATGCATTAATTACTAAAATGTGTATATATTAGGTTATTTCCAAGCACAGAGTACAGTGAAATCCACATTACAAATTTCACCAGAATGCCCAGACATTGATTTCACTATAGAGAGGTATTAAGTAAATAACAAAATTACTTTTTTATTTAATTTTATATATTTATTTATTTAATCAACTTACTTATGTATCCTTATGTTATATATAGCTCATGTGAAATGTCGTATGATCCATTAAGAGTTGCTGAGTCAATGATGATACAAGATATGTCACGAGTAAAGGAAGTGACTTTGAAAGATCTCAAAGAAAATCAGCATACGTTTAAGGTACTATCTCTATATTTTCCTTGAAAATTAATACTGAAAATTAAGATTTTAATAGTCTTTTTTTTACCTAAATTTACGCAAGTTAATGAAAATGAAGCATGCTTCTTGCATGCTGCTAATAAGCTTTCTTTGATATTGGCCCTCATTTTTGTTGTTTTGTGATTGATCTGCATATGGTCGGCGACGACTATATGTATAGTTTGCTTGATAACTGCGCCAATTTTCAACAATTAATCAACAAATATTACTCAAGTGAAGGGAGAGAATGCAGCATATGCCGTTAAAAGTTTTTTTTACTATTTAAAAGTATAATAATTGTTTTATATTTATATTATAGGAATCGTACTATTATTTTAAATGAATCGTTGACGGAGTTCAAAACATATCATCAATATGGTATGATTCTTGTAAAAAGTGCTCAACGTCATGTCGGAAAAATGGTGAAATTACAATGTGCAAAAAATGCAACACCGAAGTTGTGGAGACAATACCAAGGTAAAAATATTAATGCTTATGCATAAATAATTGATAAAATATCCATCTTATAACTATTATCTAATAAAACGCAGATATAGAATAACTCTGGATGTTATACAAGGGGATTATAATACGCATGTCACGTTATTCGAAGATGTTGCGTCGGTATTTGTTGGGTGCTCTGTGGATGAATATATTTTTTCATTAAATCAGGTTAGTACGTATTTGCTACAATTCAATATTATTAATCATTTTTAACTTGGTGTTTATTAGTAATCGTACAATCTTTGATCGTCGATAGCTCTGTAAAAATGAAAAACAATTCCTATTTTAAGGAAGGCTTCCTTTATTTAAAATGCCTTTGTTTTGCATTCTTCGTTTATGGGATTATTTCTTTTCTTTTCTTTTTTCTATCTTTGATCGTCGATAGCTCCGTAAAAATGAAAAACAATTCCTATTTTAAAGAAGGCTTCCTTTCTTTAAAATGCCTTTGTTTTGCATTCTTCGTTTATGGGATTATTTCTTTTCTTTTCTTTTTCTTTTTTCTTGTTATATATGAAATTTAATTTAAAATTAATTAAAAAAAATATACTTATTATTTTTTTCAGGGTGAAAATGAATCGGTATACTATAGAGGTTTGAGCTTACAAAATTCAAGAGAAATTCATTTCCTGATTGCAAGCAAGTCTGTAAATTTCGATAGCAGGGGGAACATGACTCTCATAGCCAGCGCAATACAAAAGCTTAAACGCAACAACATCGATGAAGAAACACCGGTTCAAGAATCCCAAACAAATCAAGTTGAAGGAAGAAAAAGGTCATACAAGAGAGTAAAACCATCGGAAAAGGAAAAAAATGAAGCTGGTGGAAACAAAGAAAATAAAAGGGCAAAGAGAAAAATCAAGCCAACTCAAGTGGAAGAAAAGAAAAAATCAAATGCGGGATTGGAGCTTCATGAAGAGCAAGGAAAGGGGAAAAGAAGGATAACAAAAAGAAGTTTGAGGATTGCATTGATATTCTAAGCGATGATGATGATGACAACGACACATTGGACAAATTTTTGTCTAAAAGTAAAAAGAACAAAAGGTGTTCAACATCCATCAAAATCAAACAAGAAAAGATTTAATGTGAATAAATATTCACATTTTGAAACATTTAGATATATAGAATAGAATAGCGATTTTTTATTCTTCTTTTAACAATAGACTACTTTTTTTATTATTTTAATTTTAATTTATATTTATTATTCTTATCAAGTTTGAGTCATATGCATGAACATATGTTAATAATTTTACCTTAACATGATAAATTATAATTTAAGTGAATAAATAATAATCATACAACCGGATCCACGTGCAACGCACGTGGTCTCTGCTAGTATTCAAAAAATCACTACAATAGACATAATACATACATACATACATATTTATGTTTTTGTGTGTGTATGTGTCTATAAATGTAATTGCATTACAATGCTTTCTCAATTTACCTATAGTCATGTAATCAAAGATTATATAGAGTATATGAATAATTGTTATTTTTTTAAATTTTTTTCCTAATATTTGCTTTTTTCATAGTCGTATGTCATTAAACTTTTGATTTACTTTCTTCGTCTTTTCTTTATCTAATATGGATAATATATTAAAAAAAAAAACAATTTTGATGGATTCTTTAATTTTGAGACACAACATGATCAAAGGCATATAACTTATGTCAAAATTGATTTGTTTCTCCGGTTGTAAGTGTGCCGATGAGGGAGAAGCAATGGGAGTATCGACTTCTTGTGCAATTCGAATTACACCACCAAGAACATTGAGATAGTAACAAGAAAGGCGGCGAACTGCGACGGCGCTAAACGCGCCGGCCATATCGGGAATTTGAACTATCCGACGTTAACCGCAGTTTTCCAACAATACGGTAAGCATAAGCTGTCCACGCATTTTATTAGGACGGTGACCAATGTGGGCGATCCAGATTCAGTCTACACCGTCAAAATCCGGCCGCCGGCGGGGGTGAAGGTGACGGTGGCGCCGGAGAAGCTGGCTTTCCGGCGAGTGGGGCAGAAGTTGAATTTCTTGGTTAGGGTGCAGACGGAGGCGGTGAAGCTCTCTCCGGGGAGCTCGATTGTGAGAAGTGGGTCGATTTCTTGGTCGGACGGAAAGCGCCATGTTTTGAGCTCGGTGGTGGTGACATTGCAGCAGCCCCTTTGAGTTTCTTGAAATGGAGGGATCCTTTGAATGGAGATTAATCTATGATGATGGGAGTGAAAGAGCAAGATCTTTCCTCCTTTTGAGGAAGATGATGCTATGAAGTGTAGCATGTGTGTTGGAATGAAGAATGTTTTGTAAAAAAATGGGGATGTATTTTTAGTTTTTTTTTTATTTGTTTTTTAATGTACAAGATTATAAAAAGGAGGTGATCATGATTCATGATCATCTTGTTTTATGAAAATTATGGAGATGAAATTACCATGTTCCATTATAGAAGACGAATTTTGTGGAATTAAAAATATGGTGAAGCATTGGGATTAAATTTTTTATGTTGGAAACAAAGATTTAAAGTGGGGAAAAAATGCTATTAATATTTAATAAAAGGAGGGGTTACATTACATACAATACAAGTGGGGCAACAGAAAATAATTTGAAGTGTTGAGCAACGGTATGAAAGGTGGCCTTCAAAAAAAAAAAAAAAAAAATAGAGGTATGAAAGGTGGAATTAGAAAGAGACAGAAGTAGTGAGAGAGAGTAGGGCCCCTTTACATCTCCACTTTTGTTCATTCATTTTACAATAATACAAAATGAAAATGAAATGTACTACGTTCAGCTTCATTTGACATTTTTTTTGGCACAGTATCTAAAAGAAAGAAGAGATTATATGAGTAATAGTGTAATGAACTTTTTTAGAAAATAGGGGTAAGTAGGTCCATTGGGCTAAGTAGGTTGTTAGCGGGTTGTTAGGTAGTAATAAATGACCAAAAATAGAAATGTGTCAAATGAAAAAAAAAAAAAACAACAACCCAATATGAAAATAGTATCAAATGAAGCCGAACGGAAGGAGTAATTATTTTGAACTCTATACATTCCAAAAAAAAAAACTTTAATGTATTATTTTAAAATAATAAAAAGCAAAATGTATATTATTCCCATTCGACATCTCGTACAATCTGCCGACATGCTATAATGATGATTTAGCACAACTAAATTCAGTTGACTTGGAAAGTTATGCATTTCGTTTATTTTAAATTTCAATGATATAATTCAAACAATAACGTTTCATGCTAGTTAGAGCATTCCAAACCAATAGAGAGTGGGCTCTATCGATCTTTCCCAAATTGGTGCCTCTCACGTGGAGAGAGTTTCGCCCCAAAATCACCCACCGGTGATGGAACTCTCTTTCAAAATCGAGAGTCACCCAAAATTTATTTGGCTCTCTCCAAATAAATTTTATTAATTTTTTTTTGTATTTAATAAAGTGAAATAAAAACTCACTTTAATTAATTAAATAATGGAGTAAGTAACTTGCCCGTTATGTGTGAACCCATTATGTGTTGGATTAATGATAATGCATTCGTTAGTTCTTTATGATATATATATATATATATTTTTTTTCACAATCATTATTTACATGGAAGCCCAATTCTAGTGGTCCAAAGGCCCACAAACTAGGATTATTTTACCATATGGCCCTTCAAAATCCATAAGGGAATATGTGGGCCTTCCAGTGGAGAATATGTGGGCAAAAACTTTATGCCCTATAAGCTAGAAGCCCAATAAATAAGTAGGCTACATAATAATTAAACTGGAATTATTTTTTATTCGAGATGAGATTCTAATTTTTTTTTTACAATTCATATTGGTAGCTATTAATAACTACCTTCATCTCAACTAATTAGTCGTAGATTCAAAAACCAAGAGAGTAGAGAATATGTGGCTGTAATTAATTCTGAAGAGAGAGAGTTACTTGTAGCTAAATATTCTTTGTCATTTTAGAAAATATGTCTAATTGTTGAGACGGACCAAAACAGAATACGTGTCTAATTAAATGAGATGGAAGTAGTATATACTACCTCCATCTCATTACATTAGTCACATTTACTTTTTGCACGTATTTCCACCAAAATTTAGTACGGGTTTTAAAATATAATTTTGTAGTATCATTTGTTTTACGGGATACTATGAGTGTCATAGTATCCCGTAAAAAAAACGATACTACAAAATTAAATTTTAAAATCCGTATTAAATTTCAATAGAAAAACGTGTCAAATAGTAGATGTGACTAATGTAATGGATGTAGCTATTACGTACGACGTGATGAATTCATTTTTGTCCTTTTGTGCCTTCACGTTGAAGATTACTAATTTATTTATTTATTTTGTAAAAGACCACTTGTCAATTTGCAGATAAACAGTTGAAGGATAAATTAATTAATTTATTCCATCGTGCAAATTGAGGGGTCGCTTTATGCCGCGTCCGGCGCAGAATTCATCTTCCATAGGAAGATGCCACGTGGATATTTGGAATAATTTAATAAATAACCGGCCCAATCCACAAGAACCCGATTTTCGATCCTCCGTTAACGGAAGTATTAGACGTTAACTTTTGGTCAGCCTGGGCCCCCTAAGATATGACCTGTTCCCAACAATTACATGGTTCCAAAAAATATATGACATGACATGTAACCCTCTCATGATTGGGAGTGTCGCCATTATTGTTAAATATAATCCTAATAAATTATAATGTTATTACTTTTTCATCAACACTAGTACCATGAATTTAAAATAATTTATATATATATAATGGTAATTATTATTAATTTTTTTAAGTTTCTTAAAAGAAAATCAACTTACTCCCTCTGTCCATAAAATGTATGCATAGAATCTTATGATACAGTTTTTACTTTTTGTAATGAGTGGTTAGGGTCCTTCATTTTGGTTGATAAAATGATGTTTTGGTTGATTACGTGTGGGTCCCATGTGGTTTTTCGTAAATAATTGTGCAATTTAAGGGTAAAAATATAAACTTCAAATGCAGTTTATGTCCAAAAATAACTACGCACATAAGTTGTGAAATGACAATGAGGTGATAAATGTGCATATTTCCTAAATGGATGTCGCGTGGTCACAATATTACTTATGTATTTTTTAAAATAATTTTTTTAATATATTTTTAAATTTGTATGTACATACTATGTCCCTCTCACAAATTCGTCACAGGTCAAGAAAACAAAGTTTTGATTATGAATTTAAGAAAATGTCAGAAACAACATCTATTTTGTGAAAAATATGTAATGCTAAAATAATAATGAAGAAAGAACTTATACAATCAACTTATGAATATTCGAATAAAGAAGAAAGGGAAAAGTAGCAAATAAGCCCCTAGGGTGCAAGCCCCTAACGCAAATACCACCCTAACGTAACGTTCAGCCCATATCCCACCCCAACGTGCGTTAAGTTAAGCAAATCCATCCCTCCGTCTAATTCCTCTTTAACGCCGTTAAATGCAGAAGCATGTGATGCTAGCCCAACACACACTCTCAACGGAGGCTGCAGCCGTGCTCAAGCACTCCTTCAGCCTCGGCCGCCGCCAGCACGCCCAGCTCACCCCTCTCCATGTCGCCGCCACCCTGCTCACCTCCCGCGCCAGCCTCCTCCGCCGCACCTGCCTCAAGTCCCAGCCGCACCACCAGCCATCCCACCACCGGCTCCAGTGCCACGCCCTCGAGCTCTGCTTCAACATCGCCCTCGACTGCCTCCTAGCCACCTCGGGCCCTCTCCTCCACGCCCAACCCTCTCTCTTCAACGCTCTCATCGCCGCCCTCAAGTGCCCCCAGGCCCACCAGCGCCGCCGCTGCATCGAGCAGAACCACGCCGCCCCTCATCGCCATTAAAGTCGAGCTCGAGCAGCTCCTCCTCTCCATCCTAGATGACCCCAGCATCAGTCGCTTCATGCGTGAGGCCGGCTTCTCCAGCACCGCCGTGAAGAACAACCTCGACGACTGCAACGCCTCTGTCTTCCACAGCTAGCTCCGCCACCGGTGGCATCTATTCCACCCCCAGCTCGCCCCCGGCTGCCGAAACCACTCGGCGCCCCCTCATAAACCCTACCGCTCTATGGCAATCCCATTTCTCTCCCACTGCTCCGACCAAAACCCTTTCCTCTTCTCCCCTCAAAAGAAACCTATTCCTCTCCTCTCCATGGACGACGACATCAAGCTCATCTTCGAGGTCATGGTCGGACGGAGGAAGCGAAGCGCCATCATCGTCGGCGAAGCCTCCTCCACGGCGGAGGCCGTCCTTGCCCACCTCATCACTCTCGTCGACAAGGGCCAAGTCCCCGGCGAGGTGAAGGCGGTGCAGGTGGTGAAGTTCAAGTTCTCACCGGTGGCGCCTCTGGCATTGATGAACAAGGATGAAAGTAAAAGAAAAAAAAAACAAAAATTAATTATGAGTAACGGTGTTAGAGAGGAATTAGACGGAGGGGGTGGATTTGCTTCACTTAATGCATGTTGGGGTGGAATACGGGCTGAACGTTACGTTAGGGTGATATTTGCGTTAGAGGCTTACACCCTACGGGCTTATTTGCTACTTTTCCCAAGAAGAAAATATGAATACAAAATGACACAATAAAGAGAATATCTTCATAATTAATGAAATTCATTCTTCTTTCAAGGTTGAATAAAAAGTCAAAGGTGATAAATACCAAATATTTGATGCATTCAATTATGACACTAATTAAATTTTCATATTTAATTGAAACGTTATGACAATCACTAATTAATGGTACCACAAATATGTATTGAATATCGTACTTAATGTATTAATAAAAAACAAAATTATTAGTATTAAATTTATTTAACATGTAACATTTTTCCAAAAACAGAAAGTACAAATAACAGTTTTGTAGTTGTTATTATTACATAGATTGGATTCCATTATTGTAGATCCTTCTTTACTTTTTCTTTTCGTAGTCGATTAGGAATAGAATATTAAATTGTATGCATATCTTCCCCTCCGATCCAAGAGGTCGGGAGTTCGAATTATCCCGGATACGTGTGTATGAGTGTGTTGTGTTCGCCTGATTAAAAAAAATATGTATAATTAATTGATTTATTCTAATAGGTATTTTAATATTGTGGGAATGGGTAAAATACTGCAGAAACCGTAGCCCCTTTTATGGAGAAAGATGCAAAAACGTCACTTCTCAGCTCCTTTATGAATTTATTGTTTTGTCTTAACCCTCACCAATCCTCATTTTTCAACCGGCGAAATTACTTTCCCCTCATCCCCCAAATTCTTCTTCTTCTTCTTCCCCCTTTAAGCAGCGACTGAACATCATAGCAAAAAAATAGAAATTTTCGCAAGCAGCAACTGAAATTTGTGATGAGGAAACACATTTTCCGACCGAGCACGATAGGAATTTGAAGGCATGAAACACATTTTCCGACCGAGCTTGAAATCTTTGATGTCTTCTTCTCCAATCCTCCCAAAACAAGCTTTCTCCTCTTGGCCTAGGTGGGTGAAGGTGGAAGATGGAGGTGTAGAGATTTATAGTGTGTAGTGTGTGTAGATGGAGGCCAAGTGAGAGATCTACCCTAAAAATGAATCATAAAATGCTATTTATATGTTGGTGTAGCATGGGGGTTGATTTGTAATTAGAAAAAGTGCAAAATGGGGGTCAAAACGTAGTTTCCGGAAGCTTTGGGGTTGAAATTTGAATTTTCGGAGGTTAAACAAGGGCGGCGCGCCCGCGCTCGGTGGTCGCGCGCCCAAGACCAACTTTTCTTCATCCGCGCGCGCCAGGGGGTGGCTTCTGAAGCAGCCGCGCGCGTGGTCGCGCCTGCTGCGCAACGATTTTGTTTCGGCCCGTTCTCCCTCGTCAGAACTCCGAATCGACTTCCGTTTTTTTCCTATATGCTTGTTTCGATCCGAACTTCGACATGGCATTGTCATATTTGCTGAAATTGGACTCCTTTTTCCTGTAAAATAATCAAAATGGACCAAGGAGTAATGCGATCGACAACAATAGACAATTAATCGAAGGAGGCATAAAAGAGCAATAAAATCATATCAATTTCATCAACTTTATCCTAAAATGAAGCATGAAAACCCATGTTTGTCAACCCCCCAAACTTAAACCGTTGCTTGTCCTCAAGCAACAAAGAAAAGAGAAAGAAAGAATTACAAACAAGGTTGAATGATTCATTTGACATAAATATAGGCCTCAAGAATTTTAAAAGAAAAATTCAAGTTATATGAACTAGCAAGCACTCAACATTTCACAAGGAAAAATAAATTTCAACACTTGAGCTTTTTGAAACTTGAATCCTCACAAATGGATTTTATCTATGGTGCACACAACTCTCAAGTTTATAAGCATAGGAAGTACTTCACTCAATTTGACACAATGCAAGTACTCTACCATATGCTCGCCATTCTTCTAACATCTCTTCTATTCAATGTGTTCCAAGAAAAAGATCAAAAAGGGCTTTATATTTGGTTGTAATGATGGCTCTTTGGTAAGGTATGAGATTTTTGGCTAAGTGACTTGAATCTTACGAGATCTAGTTACACCAATAATCATCTACCAACACTAATCTTCAAACCCCAAACTTATTCCACTTTGTGTGAAATAAGTTTGGACCTCTCTTAGTTCCTCCTTCAACAACCCAAATATAAACCTCTTCTCATTTGAAACTCCCAACTCATGATTCTCAATCATTTCTTTGTTTTATTCTCCAAAATGGTATACAAAACCATGCCTTTTTTTTTTTTTTTTTTAACTTGCTTTTCTCTTTTCATTTTTTTTTAATATTTATTATCATATAAGGAGCTTATAAGGGCATTGACATCATTTCAAGGCTAACCAAAAGAAATATGAGAATTTCCCACAATCGTCATCCACTTAGATATCCCAAATCAACAAGTAAACCCAAGTTTTTACCCTTCTACCATTGGCTAGTCAAAGAAAGGCTAAGGCTCAAAAGGGGTTGCCTAGGATTATAATGAAATTTGGATACAATTTTTTTTTTTGGATAAAGTGGTTAACAAAGATGGTCTTTAATCATTTCTAAACTTGGAACACATCTACTCATAACTCAAAGAAGAATCATGGCAAGTTCTAGAGAGTAACAAACATGCTCAAATATTCACACACCAAAGAAGATATGATTGCATGAATGTGGCAACCAAAGGCTCAAATCCTCACAAGGTTAAATTGTTGATTCAAGTTCAAAGAAGCTAAATATCTCAACTTATTAATCCAAGCTCCACAAATCATGCTAAACTAGAACATGAACTTTGAATTTAAGCAAAAAATTATTTTTCATGTCATCATTGGCCAAACATCAAATAACCATTTCAACACATGCTCATAGACCTTCCACTTCTCACTTCTTGCCACTCAAATACAAACAAAGCTTCAAGTTTAGCTCACCAACAATTCGACAATTCAACACCAAACATACCAAAAGTCACATGAAGAGACAAAAGACCAACATCCAAGGATTTCAATTATTTGAACAAAAGAAACATGAAAGCATAATAAAACCCAAACAAAACAAGAAAGCAAATAAGTAAATG
Organism: Mentha longifolia; assembly: GCA_001642375.2. Classification (NCBI taxonomy): domain Eukaryota; kingdom Viridiplantae; phylum Streptophyta; class Magnoliopsida; order Lamiales; family Lamiaceae; genus Mentha; species Mentha longifolia. Next base: position 1,642,157 of record CM038116.1, read on the forward strand.
AAAATCGAGCAAACTAAACATCACTTCTCTCTCCCCCCAAACTTATTCGATACAAAGAGAGAATAAGTTTGAACGGAGGAGAAGTGGTTTAATGAGCTCGAACTCACAAAGAAGGTGGAAGCTTAGGCGGTGGCCATTTTTCATCAAATTTGAGTGTTCCATCCGTTGCATTCCAATGATAAGGAGGTTTGGCCATCCTTGAAGCATCTTTAGAGTCATGGACATCCCTTGAATGGTCTAAAGTACTACCACACTCAAACAATTCTTCATTAGACAATCCAAAGTGAAAATCAAATGATGAAGATAAGTAAAAGTGAAATGAGCAAGGCTTTAGAAAGTTATCCATGGTGATAAAAGGATCGACCACATCAAGGATTGTGCAATCCTTACTACTTTCAACATTTACTTCTTCATGGAATTGTAGGGATGGGTAGATTGAGACTTCTTTACTCTCTCCTTCAAGGTTTAAGGAAACTTGTTCCTCCTCTTTGATTTTATTTTCTTGCTCCATTTCGGCTATTTGAGGCTCTTCATGAACTTCATTGCCTCCTTCATAGCTCTTTTGATTAGAGTTGGAGTTCCCAAGATGTCCCTTGCTTGTATCCACCAATAATGGTTGATTCTCCAACGATTTCATCCACAAATGATATAGACCGTCATAAGTGGAAGTCGGTTGTTGGAGCACATCAACTCTTGGTTCTTGAGGATAATTTCTTCTTGCTTCTAGGATTTGCAATTTCGCTTTAAGCACCGCCATCTCTATTCGAAGCTCCAAAATTGCATCATCTTCATACATCATTCTAGCTTCACTCCTCCTCCTAGAAAAAAAAACAAAAATAAAAGAGAAAACAAAGCAACAAAAACAAATTTAAAAAAAAATAAAAAATAAAAATAAAAGCAATGTCTAAATTAGGCTAAAACAACATTTCATAATATCACAAGTATAACTCTACTAGTCCCCGGCAACGGCGCCAAAAACTTGATCGCTTAACTGTTTAAGCACCCACAAGTGTATGGGGCTATCGTAGATAGTGGTGAGCAAGGTCGTATCCACGGAGACTAGTTCGAAATACCTATGAGTACCACTACTATGTTGCTTTAATCTATTTAAACTCCGAATTATCAAGGAATTAACTAAAACTAAAGTACTTCAAATAAATAAAACAAAACAAAATAAATGGGCAAACAATGGAGAGAATGGATAGGAAGATATTCTAGGGTAGACTCAATGGGTTTGCAATTGGAACTCACTCTACTTAATCAACCTATGGTTTGAATTCAACTATCTAGGACGATCTCTTGTTCGCTTTAGCCCCCTCCCGGACGACTAAAACCGTTGATTACAAGCTAGCTTTGTCGTCCCCAACTAAAGTCTAGCCTATAACTCCTAAAAGCCCCTAGGATCAATAGCCCTCACAAAAACTCTCAACCTCCCGGTTTATTGAGTCGTTGTGCCTCATGTTCCTATTCAAGTGTCAATTCTCATCTCCCGAATTTTGAATCAACACAATAGACATGTATAAATGGTGATCAAGCATTTAAACATACATACAAACCAAGAGCATAAGGAGATGAAGCAACCAAACCATAGAATTAGAATAAGTAGAGCTAATCCATTACAAATTCATATTGTCAAATCCCTAGAATATGAGATCTTAGCTACTCATGCCCATGGAAGCAAAAATCCCAACATAAAAGATAAACATGATCAAAGAAACAAGATAATAAGAATTCATAGACAAATCCTTGATCTTGAGCTCCAATCTTGAAATCCTTGATGTCTTCTTCTCCAATCCTCCCAAAACAAGCTTTCTCCTCTTGGCCTAGGTGGGTGAAGGTGGAAGATGGAGGTGTAGAGATTTAGTGTGTGTAGTGTGTGTAGATGGAGGCCAAGTGAGAGATCTACCCTAAAAATGAATCATAAAATGCTATTTATATGTTGGTGTAGCATGGGGGTTGATTTGTAATTAGAAAAAGTGCAAAATAGGGGTCAAAACGTAGTTTCCGGAAGCTTTGGGGTTGAAATTTGAATTTTCGGAGGTTAAACAAGGGCGGCGCGCCCGCGCTCGGTGGTCGCGCGCCCAAGACCAACTTTTCTTCATCCACGCGCGCCCGGGGGTGGCTTCTGAAGCAGCCGCGCGCGTGGTCGCGCCCATGGTCGCGCCCGCTGCGCAACGATTTTGTTTCGGCCCGTTCTCCCTCGTCAGAACTCCGAATCGACTTCCGTTTTTTTCCTATATGCTTATTTCGATCCGAACTTCGACATGGCATTGTCATATTTGCTGAAATTGGACTCCTTTTTCCTGTAAAATAATCAAAATGGACCAAGGAGTAATGCGATCGACAACAATAGACAATTAATCGAAGGAGACATAAAAGAGCAATAAAATCATATCAATTTCATCAACTTTATCCTAAAATGAAGCATGAAAACCCATGTTTGTCAGTAAGTTCAGAATTTCATTGTTCATCTTTTTTGTTGATTATCTGACGGGAATGTGCTTAAAATCGGTTGTTTTTGCAGGTTACTTAAAGGAATATTGTGATAAGGGCGGCGGGTGTTCATTTCTAAAGTTTGTTGCGGCTATACTTTCAGATCTGTAATGACAATGTCTTCCTCGCCAGAAAATGAGCAGGTAAAAATGCTCTTATGTTGCTATAAATTCCTGTCGTTGTATTATAAATTCCGATCGACGAAATATATTTTCCCATCGCAGTATTTAGAATTTTACTGTCAGAGAATGCTAATTTATGAGAAATGTAGTACTTGTGTTTATATTACGGTTGTATTTATGAAAATTCCTTATTTTATGATCGCAGTTCCTGAAATTCCTTATTTAATATTATTTTTTCCTGACACTAAAATAAGATTTTTTTTTATTTTTATTTTTTCCTTTTAGAAGACTATAATAATATTAAATGTATAAACTTTACATTAAAGTTCAGCTCATAGGAACAACTCATTCATAACACTAAATTCTTTTTACTTAGATTCAATTATAATATAGGCTTATGACAAACTACCCACTTTTTATAATACAAATGATAAAACACCCACTTCCATAACTCTCATAGCAAACTACCCTTTTTTATAGCGAAATACGTACTTATTTTACCCTTGAATGAAGACAAAAATCAATATCTTTTAGAGGGAAAATGGTCTACAATAATCAAAAAATGCAATTAACGATTGAAGATTTGAGGTGTACAACAGAAAAATAAATGTCAATGACCGAAAAATTTATACCAGCAATTGGAAACGATTGAAAAATTGAGGTGTACGACAGGAAAATAATTGTTAATAGTTGAAATAATAAGAATACTAAAACAAATGTCAATTATGATGTAAATACGTAATTAATAGTTGAAATTTCATTCGCGATAAAGATGCAATTGAAGAATGAAAAATACTTATTTTCCATTCTCCCCAAAAAGTGTTATCTTATTTAGGGGCATTTCGTCCATAAAAGTGGGTATTTTGAATAGAGAGTTATGAAAGTGAGTGTTTTTCATTTTTGCTTATGAAATTTGGGTAGTTTACATGAATACCACATTATAATATGTGTAATTCAAATACAATAAGAATCATCAAATATAATAAAAGTAAATTTAAATAAAATTTACTTTAAATAGTTTTCACATGATTAGTCACTAATTGAGTTGAATCGGTGAAGATTATAGGATAATTAGTGAAACGTGATGTTCACTAGTCAAAGAGTCGACCCCCCAAATTAGTAGATTAGTGAAAATAAAATGTGATTTCACTGGATTAGTCACTAGTCGAGTCGAATTGGTGGAGATCCTCGAATAATTAGTAGAACGTAAATTCCACTTGTCGAAGAGTCGATCCTGGATTAGGGGATTCCAATAAAACGATATTCGAATTTACAGGATTAGTCGCTAATCGAGTTGAATCGGTGGAGATCCTTGAATAATTAGTAGAATGTGAATTCCACTAGTCGAAGAGTCGATCCCGGATTAGTGGATTAGTGAAAATAAAATTTGATAAAAACTTGATCAGTCAATAATCGATTCAAATCAGTTGAGATACTCAGATAATTAGAAACATTCAGTAAATTAGTCGAAATTTCGATCTCGAATTAGTGGATTAATAAAAATGAATAGTGATTTCACTTAAATTGCCACTATTTGATATGACTTATGCAAAATATAACGAGGTATGTAAAGACTTAATTTACTTCAATTAAGTATCTAGTTTAATTTATTTGTTTAATTACGTATCGACTAAATGAGGATTGATTTGAATGGAAAGCTTGAAACAATATATATATATATATATATATGGATGAGTTACGGTGAAAACTAATTATTACGTGAAACCTGCAACCCATCATAAAATGTTGCATTCTCAAAATGATGCATTATATGCATAAAAATAATATAAAATAATATATTTTATCATGCAAATTCTCATGATGATGTATTATATGTATAAAAATAATATAAAATAGTATAAAATAATATATTTTATTATGCAACATTTTATGCACAAAATGCATCATTTTATACATAAAATGCAACGTTTTATAATGGGTTGCAGGTTTCACGTAATAATTAGTTTTCATATGATCTACTACCTATATATATATATATATATAGGGAAGGGTTCACATGCAAAATAAATCCTAGTGTGAGAAGTGCGAATTATGCTTAAAACTATACAAAATCATGCTTACAACTATACTGAATCATGCTTATGGTACAAAATTATGCTTATGGCTTATTTTATGCTTATAAGCACAAAATGCACCATAAGCATGATTCTGTATAGCTTTAAGCATGATTTTGTATAGGTTTAAACATAATTCGCACTTCTCACACTAGGACTTAAATCTATATGAACCAAACTCTATATATATATATATATATATATATATATACACGAACTCACGAATAAAAAATAAAAACAAAAACAAAAAACACTAAAATTACATAAGAAATGAATATAAAAAAAAAGTATAGTAAATCAGAAAGTAATACTATTACACCTAGTAGCAGCTATGAATCCCTGGTTCGAGTCTATGGCTGACACCTAATAGTTGACGGGAACTCTATTCTTAACGGACGTTACGAAATAAACCGGTTCGAACAGGAATGCCCGGTTCAAACCGCTTGAATGAAGAACAGTCCAAACCGATGTTAATATTACGCGCCCAACTCTCCTAGGAAATTTCCCAAATTGATCATGAAGGCTACTTGGCAAATTGCCTTATTCTAATTATTTTTGTTTGTTTATTTAATTGCTGCAAGTTGATTTAGCAACTTGCCTTCTTTTGATAATGATAAAATCCAAAGGAAGACGCGCACATTCATTGTTTTTATCCACGAATATGTGGAAGTAACCAATAGTTATCACCATCTCACTAATTAATTGAATATATATTAGTATTTTTTTAGTACTATGTGGTCACTAAAAATATCAAAGAACCTCAACTTAGGAATATGCAATATTGAGACAATTTAGTTAAGTTTTGTCCACTCAAAACTCTGTGAGATATTATAATTGGGACGGCCGTTCACTTTATATTTTCCAATCAATTATTTACCAAATTAGAATATTTTATAAATGTGTTTCTTATGCTAGCTTTTGTAGATTCTAGACAAATTTGCACAAAATTTGTCTTGATTTATGGGAGACTGCTCTTAATTATTGAAATAATCTTTGAATTAGATAGTTTATAAGCCACTAAAGAGTACTTCCACCGTCATTTTTTTTAAAAGAAACTTTAACTATTAAAATGTCAATACCAAGAAAACGAGTAATTTTACCATTTTGGTTTATAAGTATTACATAAAGAAATGAAAACGGTAAAGAATCTGAAATAAGGTAATAGTATATCTGATAGTTTAATATATTCCGTTGGTTCCATTGAAGTGAGAACATTTTATTATTTTATACTTTACATATATTCAGAAAGCGTCATCACTTCAATATGACAGAGGTAGTATAATTTTCGCATTATATTTTGAAATATAACACTTATTCGGTAGCAAAAGGTGTATATTAGATAACTTAGCCCAACTAATAGTATATTACTTGTACTCCCTCTGTTATTTTTTACGTGTCTCGTTTTATTATTTTATAACACTCATATATTCAACAAACGAGACAAGTTAAAAATAACGGAGATTATAATATTATACTAATGATTTTATTTTTTTTCAAATATAATTTGAGTGATATCCTTTGTTTGCCTAAACGACGACTTATTTATTTTGATAAAAAGTTAGTAGTAGTATTAATTTTTGCACCATTTCCGTACGGAAATTCTATTTTTAGCCTTTTTCTGTTTGAGGGGCGTAAAGGGAAATTCACGCTATTCTTTTTTTTCGCGTGGGCCCCATGAATTTGTTTCGGAGTGGGTCCCACTCCCACTTGTGCAGTACACGTATCTTATTTACCAGCTCGTTGTCGTGGTTTGATTTACCGACTCTTACTCGGGGCCCACCAGCTTCAGGTGACGTGGCTCGGTGCATGCATCTCTGTTTTCTCTTTTTTTTTCCACAATTTCCGCTCCGAATTCTTGTTTTTACCATTGTTTATATTAAATTGTACTACCAATTATCTGATAGTATTATTTCCTTTGTACTCCTTATTACCACCTCCATCTCTTCTAATTAGTCTTATTTTATTTAGGCACATAAATTAATAAAGAAAATGACATGTAGATATAATCAATTCTAAGGATAAGGATAGAAAGTTAATTATAGTCACAAATTTTTACTATTTTATAAAATGAGATTAATAAGTGAGATAAAATAAAATGATAAATGAAACTAATAAAGTGGGATGAAGGTAATAATATAATTTAAATTTATAATTTTATTGTACGAGCATACATCTAGTCAAAATAATAATTGACTCATCAGTCATCAATAGATTAAATTTGTTTCAATCTAGCCCACATGATTGCTTCCACGTGCGACATGTTGAATGGAAGGATGAAAGCTGATAAAATATAAAATAATTATTGAGAGCATCGTGGTAAAAAGATTAATGTAATAAGTCAATTTAATTAGTCACTCCCTCCTTTTTTTTTAACTATTCTAGTTACTATTTTTTTTTTTTTAAAATTTTTAAAAACCCGGGAGGGTGAGAGTTAGGCAGACCTTCAATTTGTATATAACTCAAAAAATAAATATACAGCGTCTGGAGGAGATAACACTAAAAATAAGTGCTACTTCCAACATAAACCGAAATGCATGCTCTAGAAGGATCAACAGAGTATCCAACTCTCTACAAAAACGGAAAATAGAAACAAAAAGAACAATACAAAGAGACTGACCCAAAAGTGACCATCTCCAAAAACTAACATTGGGACCTATCAACATAACCAAGAAATAGTAAATGAATAACATCACTAACTATATCGGAATCTGAAGTTCGGATAACCCAGCTAGTCCATCCGAACGAGCGCCAAGAAATAGCGTGGGGCGCTAGCAGCATCAAAAAAGGTCATGGTGTCGGTCTGGGTCCCCCGACGTGCCATGAAATCAGCAGGGCGGTTCCCCTCCCTATGTATATGGGAGAAACGGACCTGAACCCACTGCAATCGACGGATGCAGGTCATGATGTGACGTATATCTGTAGAGCCATGCTTGCTAGAAACAAGCAGAGTAATGATCGCAGCAACATCCATCTCAATCCAAACGTGAGAATAGAAGGTGACGGCCAAATCCAAGCCATAAAGAAGAGCCCAGCTCCGCAACGTAGTTGGATTCAGCCTCCACAGGAGTGCAGAAAGCTCGGAGGAGAGAGGCGTGATAATCACGAACTAGACCACCACCGGCAGCTCTTCCAGTAGCAGCATCAAACGAACCATCAGTATTAAGCTTTACCCAAGGAGCATCCGGCGGGATCCAACGAACCATCCTCGAACAAAGGGACCTCCTGATAGGTGTAGCAACTGGCATAAAAGCAACCTGAGGCCGGCATCCTTGCCAGTGAACGGGCAATAGCCTCCTCGCAGTGACCAAAGTATGCAGGTGATGAGTAACCTGCCAAATAATGTGAGAAGAACGAAAAGGAACACCACGGTGCTTGTGACTATTCCTCTCCGTCCAAATAAACCAAGTGATAAGACAAGGGATCAGAAAAGAGATGTGTGTGCAAGTGGCTTGTGGGAACGAGTGTCTTCACCGTCCTAAACTATAAGCAATGTCAGTGCTCGTGTGTGCATGTGAAGGTGCAGGGAACCAGTCCGAAAAGTATGTCCATACAGCCCTAGCAGACTCACTCCACGCAAACACATGCATAATGGTCTCAATCTGAGGAGACAAACAACACTAACACTTCGACGCAAAATGGATGCGTCGAGACTGAAGCTTAACCTCAACAGGCAAGCAATTAAGAAAGAGACGCCAGAAAAATACAAAAATGGTGGGAGTGAGACATGGATTCCAAATATCAGCAAAGAGAGAGGATTTAGGGCGCCTGTACCTGACCATATCCCAGGCAGAAGTCACAGTGAACTCACCATGACCGGTAAGACCCACCTCATGACATCCTCCCCACCCCACAAGACCGGCGTCCGGCTCAGAGCAACCACCTGATCATGAGATAAAATAGAAGGAGCACACAAATCATGCAAACGAGTCATATCATAAGCAAAATCATGCCACAACTCACATAAGTTGGGGTTAGGGGATCCCTCATGATGATATTCTGAGAGGGGGCGATCCCCAAACCAAATATTATCCCAAAAGGATACCCGCCACACACCAAGAGACCAAAAAATATGCTCATAAGCCGTAATACCAATATGCATAAGACGATGCCAAATAGGACTGTGATGCACAAAAAAAGGATATAGGGGGTACGAGTACTTCTTCCATAAGTACTATGCCCAAAGGGAATTGCAAGCCTGAAAACGCCACCATAGCTTATAACTGAAAGCCGTGACCATATTAGAAAGCCTCCGAATACCAAGACCCCCTCATCCACCAATAAACAGATCTGCTCCCAGCTGATCCAGTGGATTTTCCTAGCCTCTCCAAACGAGCCCCAAAAAAAATCTGGCCATTATCTGTTCTAACTCATGTAACACACACTGAGGAACCTAAATCACCTGGAGAATATGCAGAGGGATGGTGGAAAGAGTGCTCTTGATCAGCGTCAGCCTACCCCCAAAAGAAAGGTGTCTGTGTGACCAATTGTGAATACGATTACTGACCCTCTGTCTCAACCCAAGGAAAAAAACAGACTTAATGTGGCCCTGATAGATGGGGACTCCCAGATAGATAAAGGGGAGGCTACCTCTCTGGAAACCTCCCACCTCCTGGATGTTATGCTGCCACTCCTCAGCAAAGGCATCATGAATGAAGAAGTTACTCTTCTCATAACTAATCATCTGACTAGACTTCAAACAACACCTATCCAAACAAATCTTCAGTTTGGTAATGGCCTCCCTCCTCGCCTGAGTAAAGATAATGATGTCATCAGTGTACGCTAAGTGAGAGATGGGAAAAGCACCTTTCTTCGGCGAGCGATACATCATGTCCCTTTGATTAATAATCAACCTGTCAAGGCCACGTGACAGATAATCTGCAGCGAGCACAAAAAGAGAGGGATAAAGAGGATCTCCCTGTCTAAGGCCCCTAGTGGAGGGGAAAAAGCCTGCAGGGGATCCGTTAACTAGCACTGAGAACCAACAATTCTGCACACACCTCTGCATCATGTCAATCCACTGGTCAAGAAAACCCATACTCCTCAGAACATTCATGATAAAAGGCCACTGAACCCTGTCATAGAGTACAACATTTGGAGCACCACGCCCCGGCGGCCTCTTCAGATCATGAATTAATTCCTGAGCAAGCAACACATTATCACTGATCAGCCTGCCGCGAACAAAATCACTCTGATTCAGGGCCACCACAAGAGGAAGCAACGGAGCTAAATGAGAAGTCAAGATCTTGGTGATGATCTTGTTGGTAACGTTGCAGAGACTGATTGGGCGGTAGTGAGCCCAAGTCAAAGGGTTCGCCCTCTTCAGAATAAGGACAATGGTGGTGGCAGTGAAACTACGAGGCATGGGAGAGCCCTGAAAGAACTCAGCAACAGCAGCAACCACATCAGAACCCACCGCATCCCAACACCGCTGGAAGAAAAGAGAAGTGAATCCATCCGGGCCAGAAGTACTATCCCCGCTAATCCCAAAGACAGCCGCCCTAACCTCATCAACCTCCGGCACAACACAAAGGCGCTGAAGATCAACAGAATCGGGCAAAGGGCAGAGACCCTCTAAGTCATTATTCAGCTGAATCGGGATATTAGAAGTGAGCAGTTTCTGAAAGAAGCTAGCCGCCGAAGAGCGGATATCAGCCTCCTCCGTCAACTCCTCATCCCCATCCTAAATGACATTAATCCTCGATTTGACCCTTTTATGCTTCACCCAGCCTTGAAAAAACTTGGTGTTTCTCTCTCCCTCAGTAACCCAACGGATCGCCGCCTTCTGACTCCAGAAATCCTCTTCCATTCTGGTTTGAAGAACATACTGAGCGATGCAGCGATTGTTTTAATTATTATTATTTGACCCTTTTTATTATTTGTTTTTAAGTGTCCTATTTTGAAATTTGATGACATAATAACTACTCCCTCCGTCCTCTATTTCTTGACACTAATACTATATCGGGACGTCCTTTATTTCTTGACCCTTTCTATTTTGGGACGTAGACCCCATAATTACTTTATCACTTTAACACTTTATCACTTTACTTTTTAACATTTTAACACTTTAATACCCTTAAAAATATTAGTTGGGCCTACAATTATTCCTCTTTAACACCTTAACACTTAATTTATTAATATATCATCAAAATACATTAAACTTCATGCTAAACGGTTTTGGGTCAAGAATTAGAGGACGGAGGGTGTATATTTTTTCAACTTTACCCTTGTAATTAATGTTATATATAAGGTGGTGTGTAGAAAAAAAAATAATAAATGGTGTTAAAATGTAAATTTACGCATTTTCTTGTTATTTGTGATTTATTGATCAGGACACTTAAAAAAAATATATATATATATTACTTATATTTCTTGAAAAGATAGGCAAGAAATTATTGATGTTTTGAAATTCGAAGATGCTGTAATTAATCACTAATCAAGAAATGTCAAATCAACAAATCTGCGCAAGATTTGTGTATTTTAATTTTCAACATTATATTTATTCCAATAAATAGTGTTAAAACTGCAGCTCTGCTTTTTGAAAAATCACAATTTGTTCTTATTTTCAGAGCTTAATGTTCAAAGATGCCTATAATGTTAAAAAGAAAAAAATTGAATAAAGACTATCACTAAGAACTTTTTGAATAAAAATAATGTACGGTAATTTTGAATTCAAACATAATACAGTCAAAATATTAACACAAAAGTAATGTAGTACTTATGGACGGCAACGGTCGGGTACTCATTCATCTAATTTCTCCCAAACCCAAATTAGTTAAAAATTTATGTATCTATTCTCGTCTCAAACCCGATTAAAAATCAATTTTGATGGCCAAATATCATTATTGATTTTGATACCCGTTATCCACCCCAAACCCATTAGTTAATACCCATTAATTTATTCGATAAAATTCGAATTCTACAACATTAAAATAAATAGTCATTTAAAATTTTATATAATATAAATTATAACTAAATATAGAAACCAATCAAAAATCAAAACTATTATTTAAACATGCAAATCTCATAATAAATGTGAACTAAGAAAATATAAAACAAATCTCAAGATAAATACCAACACGATATTAACTTTTATATATATAAAAAAGAAAAACCCTAGAACTACGAATAATTATAAATATTTTAATTCACACACGCATATATTATTTGAGTTTGGATAGTAAGTATCTGTAGATATCTACCCATATCCAACAACCCAAACTCATTATGAATACTAATTTTATTATCCAAACGAGTACGCGCAAAAACCCGACTCGTTGCAATCCCTACGACTAGTAGTCAAAGTCCAATAAGCAAAATTCGGTTAGGTATTCTATTCCGAAGGTAGAATTTTTTTGTCAACCTGCATATAGTAATTAATTAAAATATTTAAAAGAGTTTGCTAATAATAATATATTTAAAAAAATATTAAAAGATTCCAGCAATTCGTTTCCTGTCAATGAAAATGAAAGACAGCTTCTGTCAGTACTGACCAAATAATTTCTAAGTTTGAAATAAACAAATAAAATGCAAAAATAGAAATAATCTTAGAAGACATAATTGCCCCCCTAATATGGTGAAAATAAAATTTAAAAAATCCCCAATTTTCACACTTTCTTATGAAAAAATGCATTTGTTTTATGAATTCTATATCTCAAGTGTCACATTTAGAATTTAATTTTAAGAAAATGCTACTCATGATTTTCACCTTATATAATTAGGATTTGCTGCGTTAATAGCAAAACTTAATTAACGCAATTAATTCTTCAGCTCGAGGGCATAATAGCCATATCGCATTTCCTAAAAATAAAAAAATAAAAAGCCAAAGCACCCAACCCGTAATTTACGCTCCTTTGCAGGGGTATAAACGTCAAATTACACGATGCCACCTCGTTCCTCACGAGTTCTCACCCTCTTTTTGCGAACCTCTGCATATAAAAGAGCTGACATCTCTTCAATACCCACTCCATAATTTTCTCTCTCTATTTCTTAAGAAAAATTATTTTTTCCAATTCACGAATCGAAGCGAAATTTAGTGTACAATGTGCGGTGGAGCTATAATATCCGATTTGGTGGCGCCGGCGAGCCGGTCGTCGACGCGGCTGACGGCGGATTTGCTGTGGGGCGGCGCCGTGGCCGGACTGAGCAAGAGGAAGAAGAATGGAGGTGGCTATCGCTCGATGCCGCTGAGATCTGCGGCGTTCATCGATTTGGAGGATGAGTTCGAGGCTGATTTTCAGGAGTTCAAGGATTATTCTGATAATGAGGACGTGATCGACGTGAAGAAACCGTTCGCTTTCTCTGCTTCGAAGAGCTCTGGCGTGAAAGGTGAAGGCGATTCTTCTTATGCTTTTGAGTTATGTTTGTTTGATTATGAGCCTATGAGGTAATTTTTGTTGTTTGGTAGAGTCTCCTAATTAGGTAGCTCAACTTTCTAATTAGGATGTGATTTTGGTTTCTGATTAGGGTCTGATTAGGTTTTTGATTAGAGTCTCCTGATTAGGATCTGATTAGGTCTTGTTGTTATTGTTCTTAATTTAGTTTGAAATGATTTTGATTGAATTGGATAAACAAAGAATATGAAGGCGTTCGTTTCGTGCAGAAGTTTTCTGAAATCTGATTGAATTTGTTAGTATTTTTTGAAAAAATCCTGTTTCTGAAGCAGATGATTCATGTTTTTTAGGTGATGTGTGGTGATTAATTGTATGGTTTGAATTTATGTTTTACAAATTACACACAGCGAGCGACACCTGAATTTCTAAACTAAATTTTAGGCAATAGTTAGAACATTCCAATAGACTTAATGCGAACCAAAAAAAAGTAGACGATCCACAATCTCCATAGATTTATCTATAAAGCTAACAAGTAGTCTTCATATCTTCAAGTAGATCTAGCCCATTAGATATTTCTCTGTTATTGGGCCAATCATATGTTTTTGTTTAATCATTGTTTCTATAATTAAGAAGATAGCATACAGTTGATAACTTTGATTAGGCTTTCTTTCAATAATATAAATCGGTGTACCTTCTTCCCCGAGTCTACCACCACTGCATCTGTTGCTTGATTCTGAGTTGAGTATATTTCAAATTGGTTCTCTCTTTGATGTTAGTGGTCTCTCTCTTGTTGCTTTCTATGAAGGTATGATACATACACACTCTGCTGAATCTGACGAGGAGGGTGAGAAGTCCTCAAAAAGAAAGAGGAAGAACCAGTATCGAGGGATCAGACAACGTCCATGGGGAAAATGGGCAGCTGAGATACGTGACCCAAGGAAAGGGGTTCGTGTGTGGCTTGGTACTTTCAACACTGCTGAGGAAGCTGCTAGAGCTTATGATACTGAGGCTCGGAGGATCCGGGGCAAGAAAGCTAAAGTAAATTTCCCAGAAGATGTTTCGCCCAAGGCAAGCTCACATAAAGAGATTCCTATGGAAAGCCTGGAACCAGTTCAGCCCAATGCTAATGAAAGCATGGATTTCATGAACATGCTAAATAATGACTTCTATGATTCGTTTGGTGTCGTAGAAGAGAAACCAGAAGTGAAGTCGTTCGGCTATGCTGATACTTACCCTGCTGCTGATGAGAGTAATCTTAAACCACTTACTCCTGATGGCGCAAATTTTCACTTCAGCTCTGATCAGGGAAGCAATTCTTTGGATTGCTCGGACTTTGGCTGGGGTGAAAACTGCCCAAAAACTCCAGAAATATCGTCCGCGGCTCTCCTCGAGAACGAACAAGCCAAGACCATCCCCAAGAATCTCGTGTCCAGTGATGGGAACACCTCTGATGATCTATCAGCATTCGAACCCCAGATGTCATATATTGAAAGCAATTGGGATGCTTCACTCGAGGCTTTTCTTAATGCAGATGCAACTCAAGAGGGTGACAACGGAATGGATATTTGGTCTTTCGATGATATTCCAGCTATGCTGGGTACCATCTACTGAGATCACTTAGCGCTTGTCTCTGTAAATAAGGCTACATGTTAGTGCTTTTTTCGCTTCTTCTGTGATTTGTCTCTCTAGGCCAGAGTCATTCTATTCCTTCATCGCAGTCCTTATCAACCCTCGTTGATTGGTTTTCACTGCTTTGCTATAGGTGCGTCTGTTGCTGGTGATCAAGAACGGCAAAATTCTAAAGCATGCTTAAGCCATGGATGGAGTCTTTACTACTAATGTGCATTACAATACTAGGTGATATTCGCGCTTGAGACTTTCAAAACTTGATGACGATAATATGCGTGTACGGATTATTTATTATGCGATGATGAACTTATATCATACACTTATCTGTTGCTTGTTTCCAGCGGTCTGTAAGCATTTACATGTCACCATCGTTTGTTATGTTCATTGCATCGATCGTCTCCAGAAAGAGGTAGCAGCAGTAAAATCTGGAGCTGGGACCTGCTTTCTGGCTAGACAGACACACATATCATCAGTTTTCTTGATTCATATCCAATTTTAGAAATGCTGTTTGCCATTTGTAAATTTTGCTCTCATCTTGAAATCTCCTCAATAATGTTTCTACTATTGTCTATTGGTATCTATGGGAATCTGTGATAAAAATATAAATCATAACTTGTCAACTTGCAAAGGAAATGGTAAAGAGTGTTAGGTGAGAATTGAAAGGGTGGTTGCCTGGTTGGTTAGCATAAAAGGTCTATTGAGGTTTTGGAGGGGTGATTCCTGTTGCTAGTCAAAAGAAGTGGTTGATATTTTGTAAAAATAGGTTATTTAGTGAATTTACTTATTTAATTGGAGTTTTGTCCAACTTTGGTTAATTTATGGATTAATCTACCAATTTTGACCACTAGAAAGTCTAGAATCTAAAACTTGGTGCAACTTGCCAACACTATATGATTGCAAATAATTGACTATTGACAAAAAATAAAAGTAAGAAAAAAATTGTACATATATGGTTTTGCTATTCGGATTTCTTATTGCAATTTCATATTGCATCTCTTACTGTAACATTGGGCGATTGCCGGGTGTCATATATTTTTTTAAACCAACAACAATTAAAGGTTAACAATTTCAAGAATAAAAATTGGTTATTTCAGAATATTCATGACATGTGACAATCATCTGTCGTAGTAATAATAGAAGATGCAACTTGGAATTACAATAGATATTTCGAACTTTGTATCGAAAAATCAGAAACCGGAATAAAGTAGGAGCATCGTCACTATTAAAAAATGATTGTATATTTTGAGGGTGCGAATCTTATTAGATTTTTGTACAAGCATAAAGCAATCAAATTCGGAAAGCATTCTTTCACAAATCTTCATGCACAAACATAAAAGGCAAAAAGAAACCTAAAAGGATTCCAAAGAACTTGCAGCAAGGAAAGAATATGAGCAAGAAATACCCATACGAAAAACATCACATTCCCTTTTTTCCAAACCATTCTTAAAAACCTCTAAATCAACTATTAAGACACCACAAAAATTATCCAAGAAAATGAAGAATTTTGTTCCAAATGAGGAAAGAAACATCTTCAAATCACTCACTTTGTCAGGATCTAAACATCCCAATCTCCTTAAAGAAAACTCTCTTATTTTTCTTCTTCTTCATTTTCTTGATAATCTTCATCGTTGGAGTTCCTCTTCTTTGCATCTTCTTCATCTTGAAGCCGAAAATTCCCAACTTCTCTCTCCAGACAGTCGACGTAGAGTCCTACAAACTCGACGTGAGCTCCCAAAACCTCGTCGTTTCATCAGTCTTGTCTCTTAACTTGAAAGCAGACAATCCAAATAAGGTTGGATTAAGCTTTGAAGCTTCAAGATTTTATGTCTTGAGCCAAGGATTAGTAGTTGGATTGATCAGAATCCCTCAGTTTCATCAGCCCCCGTTGAGCCAAAACGTGAGCGTTCAAACACGAGTCTTGTTCGAATGCATCAACGTGAGTGAAATCATGGATAGGAATTCAAGAAAATATCAATCTTCGAATGGAGCTTTCGATGATATCAGAATACTAGGCGATGTTGCAGCAAAAGTTCGGATTTTTAACGTCGTTCTGCCAAAGATCAAGGTAAATCGATGTCCTTTCTATAGTCGAGATGCTTAAAAAAGTGATCTTTATATTTCAAACTCTTCTAAACACACACTTATGTGATTTTTATGTGTTGTTAGGTTGCTTTGGATTGTGGTATAAATGTGAGCCAGTCCAAGTTTTCACTTAGCAATATTGAAGTTTATAGCATGAGATGGATTCCTAATCAATTGGTATGATATGATTTTAATACTCCCTTTTAATTATTCCCTCCGTTTACTCCGACTTGACCTCCTCATATTATATTCAATACGTGAGGTATAAAATTGTAGGATATTGTGTTACAAAAATATACAAAGGGCCAAGTCGAGATAAACAGAGGGGTATTTCTTTGTAATCATTTTTATTGATTATGATTTTTTATGTGATGAATTTTGCAGTTTTCACTTCCTCTCAATTCCCAAAAAGTCTCCAAGAAATGCTCTCTTGCTATATTGATGTAGCCATTAATTGTATGTAAAGAGCATGTATAGTGATATTATAACTGTAAATTATGCTTTGATATAATAATCTACATACCAGATTTTTCATTAATGACAGTAGAGAATGCTAATCAGTGCATCTGTACCAGTTTAAGTTAATCAAAGTTTGCGGAAAAACCAATCCAACATCAAGAAATTAGATTTCCAACGCACAAAACATCTCCTATATATATTTAATTGCAGCCTGGCCCAATTTCTATTTAAGCCGGTCCAAATAGTATGATCGGGCCGGACCCATTCTCTTGATGGGCTCAGGTTGGGCTATAGAGTTAAACTAAAATAAAATAAGGTTTGGGAAAAAGATAAAATAATAAAAAGGGAATAATAATAAAAATAAATAAAAAAATAAAGGAACAATGACGTGCATGGACAGCAAACCTTATCGTCATATCTTTATACAAGTCGAGAATTTATCTCATGAGAGAGAAACTCGGCATGGCGTTCTCAGCGGGGCTCTCTCACGCCTCCTTCTCCGGCACCGCCATCTTCCGCCGTGGAACGGCGGCGCCGCCGCGAAGCCCGATTCGGGTGGTGGTCAAAGCCGTACAATCCGCCGAGAATGAGAAGAAGGTTGCCGACAGCAAAGCCGACGAGCCGAAACCTCCTCCGGCTCCCGCCGCCGCCGCTCGGCCCAAGAAACCGGTCTACTCCAGTCAGCTCTCTCTCTCTCTCTCTCTTAATTAATATTTAGTATTATGTGTTGTGTTAATGTTTGTTGATGTGTTTTTGTTAGTGAAGAAGGGCCAAATCGTGAGAGTCGACAAGGAAAAATATCTCAATAGTGTGAATGTGAGTGACATTGCATACTTTAATTAATCAATGACAAAAAAAATACTATTTCGATTTGATTGAGGCATTGGTTAAATTCATATAAATTAATTAAAAATCACATATTTAGAGTCTTGCTATGATAAATTATAGTAGGCTTTCAAATAATATTTCAGCCTTGAATTAATGAGAAATTATTCATCAATCAATGAAATTTGGTTTTGTTGTTTGTATTAATTTGCAGTATTTATCGGTGGGGCATCCTCCTTACTACAAAGGGTTGGACTATATATATGAAGACCGGGGTGAGGTAGTATTAATTAATCATATATAATTTCCTCAAAATTAGAATTATTAATTAATACTAATCAATTAATATACCTAGTTTTCTCATTAATATTTGATCTTGTATTAGCTAGGTGTTGGACTTGCGAATATTTGAGACGGGCGAATATGCTCTCGTAAGTATATGAGAGAGAGAAGTTTTAATTAATTAGTTAATTAATTGATTGATTAATTATAATTATATATTGGTTTTTTTTTTTTTTTGAACGTATTATATATTGGTTTTTTGAAATGCAGATTGCATGGGTTGGAATACCAACTGCGCCAGCTTGGTTACCAACAGAAATGCTGATTCTGGTAAGGACTTTATATATATCAAAATAATAATAAAAAAATACTAATATTTCGATTAATTAATGTTGACTGTAATTAACTTTTAATTGCAGTCGGATAAGCTTGATTACGAGAGAATGTAATACGTACATCTTGGCGTTGGAGATGAAGTTTGATTAATTTCGATAAAAGCTGCTGTCATTAGATTCGATCTTCATTCGGAATGAGTGGAAAAATAATGTCAAACTTGAGCATGTTGTTTATGTTAACGAGCCTCACTAAACGAACTCGAACGAGTTTTACGACCCTAACAGTTCCTTAATTAGGGTTTTAATCATTCTAACATACTTCCTCCGTCCCAAGCTAGCTGAAGCGTCTGCTGAATATATATGAGGTATAAAACTATCGTAAATAACCAAAGAAATGCAGTAACTAACTGCTTTAGAAGCAAAGGAAAAGTTTCTCAATCCATCATTCCACATTTCATCTGCCATTTGCTTGTTAACACTCTCAGTAAGATGATAAGAGTCCCAAAACACATAGTTGCTTGGATTTTCACACACTTCAAATTCCTTCACTATCCTCTTTCCTCCGCAGCTGAATACTCCATTGTAACGCCCCGTCCCACAGCATGCCATCTTCCCTTCCTCAAACCCTGCAAAGTCGAGTGTCGTCTTTCATTAGTCTCTGTCTCATTCTACTTGACACGTTTCTTAAAAATAAGCTAGTTTACCGTATTTAAAGGGTTGTGTGATCTTCCCTGATAGACTGTTTTTGAAGTCGTAGAGATAATACTCAAAACCATGCATCTTCTGCTCCATTTTCTGCAGCAAATTGTTTAGTTTATGGTTATGGAGTTCTGCTAAATCCGAAGCTTCTCGTAAACATCTTCCATCATCTGCTTCTGGTTTGAGAATTCTCAAGCCCGGGAGACATCCTAACTCTCCTAAGTTTAAGAATACAAACTTTCTTCCCCCTCTTTTGTGTATTGCCTGCACAAAAATTATGTTAACTGTTCGTTTCTTTGATGGAAAATGAGGGAATGAAAAAATTTACAGTATTTTTTCTTTTTTCCCTGTTTTCTACGATGGATGATTTTCCACCGGCAGGACCGAAAATTTTCTCTTTGGCAGTTATTTTCCCGATTTTTCACTCAAATCATGAAAATATTTTCTCACACATATGAAGTGATAATAATTTCCCACATTTTTTACCTTAAACCCCAAACCCTAAACCATTATTTACCCGATTTTTCACTCCAAATCATGAAAATATTTTCTCACCCATATAAAGTGATAATATTTTCTCACGTTTTCCAACTTAAAGAATGTATGATAAAGCAAGTGAGATTCTAAATCGATGAGGCTCTAAGTTTATGAACTTACTGCGACGACAGTCGACAGATTCCCCAGCACGGTGTCGACGTATTTTGAGTGAGGAAAAGAGGTGAGGAGAGTAGAGTTCAAGAGAAAAGGGCTGATATAGTCATTGGTGCCAATGCTGAATAAGTAAACTGCATTTGATGAAACTTTTGCCGCATTAGCAACCCCTATTTTGTGCCTTAGTTGAGCAACTTCCCTCTTATAGTACTTCAATTGTGTTTTGAGATCAATCACCTGCAAAGGGAAAAAAGAAAATAGAGTATTAACTCTTTCAATATCACTTCATGAAATTTCCTAGTAACCAAGTAAGAATATACTCTGTGATAAATGGGCACAATTTTTCAGTTTCGATCGTATGTGAAAAGGTGCACCTTCCGTTTTAGGCATGAACCCCATTTGATCCATTTAATTTTTCATTAATTCCACAGGTGGTGCTTAAGCCCCTACCCAAAAAAAAAATTCTTCTATTTTTAACCTAAAAATTTACAAAAATATTGATAGTTTTATTGATTTCTTATACTAAAGCCCGTACTAACGAGTTGAATTTTAGGAGTATTGTGTCGGAGTTGAAAATTTAAAAATCTCAACCCCTATTGAGCAATTTTTCTGGATCCGCCCCTAAATTCCACTACTTATTTATTAAAAAAGCTCGTCCTTTACGACTCATTAACTCATAAGATACTCATCATAACGTGGAATCCTTACTTTACTTTAGTATTTTTCCACTCATTATAAAAATTAAAATGTGTGTCGTATAAAATAAGTCAATGATATTGACTTGGCAATGACAATTTCCAGAACTTGGGGGTGGTGGGCCCCCATAGGCATGTGGGTTTCTGATATAAAAGCTTGTCGTTATTGGGCCTGCCTTTTCCCCTATATAACTCCAATAATTATTAATCAATTGGGCCCATCTCTCTCTCTCTCTCTCTCTCTCTCTAAATCGGGCGAGGCATGAGTTTGGTAAACTTTCACTTACCTCAAAGCTAATATTAATCTACAAAAGCTATTGAATTCATAGTTAACGAAAATGAAAATTATTCGAAGTTTAATTTGCAGTGGGGACCAACCTAACTTACGAAGAATATTGATGAGTAGGAATATTAGGCTTACACATTATATTGGCTTCACCGATTTGGAGCTATTAATGATTGTGTTCCCATATAAACTTAGTTAAAACATCATTATCAATATTTTTGTTCACTTGTATACGTTCAAGACTGCAAATATTTTACTAGTTATTTAAATATTTCTTAGCCGCGACTTATGAAATATTAGAAAATCACTTTTTTTTTTGGACTTAGATGGCTATTCTTCATCTCTATTAATGAATTATTATGGTAGGTGAGATGCTCGTGAAATGAACATATCAAATATATATATAATATATATGGTGAGAACGAATGCTTTATGTAGAAAATAAGAATGAATGTGATGCATATATTTTCACTAATTAAATAGGTAGCCCAGATTAATTTCTACATTGGATGATGCATTGCATGCATTAACGTTTTAATGCGTTGTATGCCTTAATTTAATGCATCCGTCAATTTGAACCGTAAATCTTACAAAAATCAAAAATTCAGATTTATTCATATATCTTATAAAGTTATATTTTTATTTGATCTTCTTCCTATATACACATATACATATGTATAGCACGCATACTATTGCGTTTCCCATTACATAGTAAAGTTGTGGGACGCAAAAAAGATAAAATAAATAATATTGTGCTAATATATATCTCATTGGTGGGACTATATAGATATATACCACGCATCCATCATATTCACTTTTTTCTCGTCACACTCGTCGACATATGATTCTTTGTCACACCGTTTCGTATTTTTATTTTTTTTAATTAAAAAAAATCAGACAATTAAGCTAATTAACCAATAGAAAATTAAAAAAAAAAATCATCATCATACCAGGCCTTGAAAAGTTTGTGACAAAGCCCCAGCGCCAGCAGATGCAAAATTTACCCCATGGTAATTCTTCATATTATCATGGTAATTTCTTGGCTGTAAATATGGAGGAATCATAGGCAAGTTTGCATGTTGAGCTATAACCTTGCACAATACATAAATGAAATGAAAATTCCCATTACTATATACAAACACTAATTCATTATAATATATATAAATTATATTCTTGCACAAATATTGATATATTTATTTCATTTTTAACCTTACCGATGAAATCGGAGATTAAGCGGCCGTCGGAGAATCTTCCGGTGGGGTGGTGGAAGTAGGACTTGCCGTACGGCCAGAAATTGGCTTGGTCGAGAGTGGTGGTGTTGATGTAGTTGTTGTTTCCGGCATCGAAGAGGGAGTCGCCGAAGACGAAGAGGGGCGCCGCCGCCGCTTGCGGGGGCCGTTTCCGGCAGCCTTGGTGGCTGATGATGAGTGGGATTGAGATCAAGATGAGGAAGAAGCTTAGCTTCGCCATTTTAGGTGAAGGATTTGAGTTTCTTTTAGTTTGTTTTTTTTTTCTTGGAAGGCGTGGATGTATTTATATATGTGTTGAAAATATTTAAGCGAGGATTTCAAAAAATACAAAAAAAGAAAAATATATCTAAGTTTAGTCTGTATATAAATCACTAGTATAGATCGTGGATTTTGGATCATTTTCACGTGCAATGAATTATTAATTAATGCAACGAGAGAGAGGTTGACTTTAATTTAATTGCAAGGAATTATTAATGCAACGAGAGAGAAGTTGACTTTTGATTTAATTATGGCCTATAAAAAAGGATATACTTCTATACTTGCATCCAATTCCTCCGATTTGTTTAAGTACAAATAAAAATTACACAAAACCTTTTTATTTTGTATAAACTGCAGACATATTTTATTGATGAGTTCAATAAGGAAATAAAAAATAAAAAAAATAAGGAAAACATCATTTTTGCATTGAATATGTAATTGGATTTAAATCTACTTTAATATTACATTGCCAAAACATTATACTCCCTCCTCCGCTCCCTTTATAAATGTTATGTTTCTTTTTGGGATGAATTGGAAGAAATCTCGAGAGATGAATGAAACGAATGCTTTGGGGTTGGATTAAGGTGATTATTAAACAAAATAAATGCTTAATTAGTTGGCCTTAATTAATGTTAATTATGTATAAATTTCTTAATTCATACCCAATAAGGAAACATAACCATCGTTTACGGGACGTCTCAAAAAGAAAAACATAACATCTGTAAAGGGACAGATGGAGTATTTGTTTATCACTCACCGCCGACTTTCTCTATGTCTATATTGGCTTTAGCCGCATTTCTTACATGTAGATGGGTCTAGAAGTGTGCACCGTCCGATTTTATGCAGTTTGACGTTAATATCAAATTAAATCATAAAACACAATTTACCCATATTAATAAAGTTTGTTATGGTTCGATTTGCGGTTTTTAAATAATTTTTATATGTTTATTTTTTTATATAAAATGTGCTTGTAGTTAAACTTGAAATAGTAAAATAATATAATATGGATTAAAAATCGGCAATAGAGAAAAGAGTTTCTTAACGCAATAAAAAAAAATTCAAATCCACATTCAAAGGTAAAAAAAACAGCATACTCCACTTGATAGCATAAAAAAATTTGTTTAGATTTAGATTAATTTATGGTGAAATGGATTTTGTGTAATGAGAACAACAAATAAAAAAACAGTTTATTGTTACATATTTCCACGCAAATTTCCTCTCAAACCTACAGATTTATTTCTGCTACTGGCCGACGATCCGGAGGAAAATTGTCGATTTCACTTCACACACTGATCGATCTTATTTTCGCAAGACGGTTAATGCACAAGAACTGGGATTTAACGAACACGAAAGTAAACGGAACACGAAGGGGTTTACGTGGTTCGATCTATTGGAATAGATCTACGTCCACGGGCAGAAAGAGTATAGATCTTTATTGCTTGTATGAGTGGTGATTACAAGATTGCTCTCTCCCTTCCTATCTATTCTAAACCCCTATTTATAAGTATCTACACATGGAGTTCGACTAGGATTATAAGTCTTTTCCTATTAGGACTCTTTGGCTTGATCTCCTCCTTTACTGGATAAACACCGAACTTCTATATCTCTTGTGGAGCTTGAATTGTAGTCGATATAGGAGTTGCCTTGGTGTAGAGATTCCTTTGAGGTGGGCCGTCGTGGATTCGGCCTAGGTAGGCTGTTTGGGCCGAACCAAGTAAGGCTCTTCGGTGGGCCGAGCTGCATAGGCCGAGCTTGACAGTCGGAGCCCAATTACATTGGGCTCGATGCTTGGGCCTAGTGGCTAGGCCATATCCTATCACATCCCCCCCCAAAAAGATATGGAAGTGAGGGTGTGAGCTGGGGTAGAAAGATATAGAAGTTACATTGACGAAATCAGAATGCTGGCCACCTCGTTAAGACGAGGTGGTGTTGGAATTCACATGGCCCCTTCGGAAATTAGGTTTCGACGAAGTCGGGATGCTGCCACCTCGTTAAGACGAGGTGGAATTGGACGTCACATTGCCCCTTCGGAAATTGCATTTCGACGAAGTCGGGATGCTGCCACCTCGTTAAGACGAGGTGGAATTGGACTTCACATTGCCCCTTCGGAAATTGCATTTCGACGAAGTCGGAATGTGAAGCGTCTCATTGGGATGAGGGCGAACACGTGATGTGTCAGTTACATTTAATGCACCGTTTGGGGTCCCGATAAAGTAGGCAGAAAGTTACTAAAACTTCCTTCAGACGCCACAATCAACATTTTTGAAATTTGGAACCCTAAAATTTTCGGCGATTCATCTTCTTCCCCCACGCTCGCAGTGCTGCCGTCAGTGTTACACCAAAATCCAGTGACCTATTCGTTGTCATCACGGTGTTGCATTGCTGAAAAAGTAAGTCCATGGCTTCTTCTTCTATTATACGCGATTCTAGCGGTAGTGGTAGTCAGAATTTGGGCGACAGGTCTATGTCGCCGCCGGTATCTCATTCGCCGGAAAATATAGAGGTAGATGTATATACTGTAGAGTCGGACATTCCGTCGAATTGTAGGGTAGTTTTTGCTCCTCCCCGTGATTCGGTCGGAACAGTGTCAAAAGTTTCTTCAACCCTAGATTCCTCTGCAATTTTGAAAATTGCAAGAAATTATTTATTTCCTGATTGGATAGAGATGTTAGCACCTCGGCCGGAGGATAGGGCGTCCAACCCTCCGGTTGGCTTCGTAACTATCTACGAAGATTGCTTATGCCATGGTCTTCGTCTCCCCCTCCCCGCTATTTTTGCCGATCTTCTTCGGAAGTTCGGCATTCCTCTAGCGCAAATAACGCCGAACTCGTTTAGGCAGCTTACTACTTTAGGCGTACTTAGTAGTCGTCACGGGGTCAGCCTGTCAGTAGAGCTGATCTTGAAATATTTCCAAGTTAATGCCTACAATGGGTGGTATTATCTGTCACCCCGTCTTGGCTTTCGAGTGAAGACGAAGTCAAAAATCCCGAACTGGCAGTCGAAGTTCTTCTTCTGTCGGTTCGGTGAGGTCCCACATTTCATCTGGAATGTGGGTAAATTGAGGAACCAAGGCACCGAAGAAAAGTTCGGTGTGCTTGATGAAGTGTTGACTAGCCTAGTTGATGAAGAATTCACTGAGGCCGATCATGCTATGGCGGGGCTGAGCCCTTATGATCCAGACTCCATGGTTGAGCCGGTGAAGGGTGAGGCTCCACTTGGTCCGTTTCTTTGTTTTGTATATGTTCTTCTTCATTGTGCTGAAGCTCTAACTGTTTTTCTACAGTGAAACTTCTTGGTAAGAAGAGGGCAAGGCCGACCGCTACTGAAAAGTCACCATCCGAGGTTTCTTCGGAACGAACAGAGAGCGGACTAGGTGCCTCACCAATGGGGTACCCCTCCGGAGCGACCTCTCGTGCGAAAAACAAAACAGCAGAAGTCGGTTGTTGCTGTTCCTGCTGGAGAGGAGGATTGTACAGTTACTGCAGTCCGGTTATCTGGCGGTGTTGGACGCCAGGGTTTTGGAGAACTGGTGAATCAGCCTCGGCCATTTCCCGAGGTAGTATCACACTTACAGACGTACTTCGGCATTTCATTATATATTTTTCAACGCTAATGTATGTTTATATAGGGTGCCGAGGACATGGTGGCGAGGCTGAGCGACCTTACCTCGGAGTTGAGCAATTTCCTGACCGCTGGGGTCGACCGCTTCAACAAAGTGGTCCGAGCTCAGCGGGATCTAGAGAATGAGAAGGGCAGCCTCGTCAACCGACTGGCATTGGCCAAAGCGAGGGTGTCGGCAGAACGGGCTGCAGTGGAATCGGCAAAGGACGCTGCTGAGTCCGCGAAGAGAGAGGCGGCCATGTGGAAGGCCGAGGCAGAGGCGGCAAGGCGACAGGAGGCCGAGGCAGTAGCCATGCAGGGGTCACTGCTTCGGTCTTATACGGAGAGGCTCTTCCGCTCTGAAAGATTCTCGGAGCTGGCCGGGCAGGTCGCCACCATCTTAAACATTCGTGCAGTTAGAGACGTGATCGACAACATCGCTTCTGATATCCCGAACTTGGACAAGGCCAAGTACGGATATCAGGAGATGTCAGATGCGGCTGTCAACCGTGCGTATGCTGAGGCGCTGTTGGAAGGCCTCAAAAGCATTCCCGTGCTGGACAGCTTAGCCTCGTCGTCTACTGTATTGACTGCCGAGGTGGTGGCGGGATGGCCAGTTGATAGGGATGAGGAGTTGGAAGGGCTAATTGCCGACCTCAACCGTACTGCCGAGCCCGGAGTGGAGGCTGCTGGCCGAGGCAGAGAGGAGGCCGAGGAGGAAGGCGATACTGACGGCGGCAAATCCTCTAGTCAGAATGAGGAGAATGCCGAAGTAGGTCAGTTGATCACCTCTGTACATTCTCTTTTTTTTTTTTTTCTTTTTTTTTTTTGTAAGGCTTTTGTACTGCGGCATCGGTAATATGTCGCTTGACTTTCGCCTTTGTGGCTTAATAAAATTTCAACATTTAATTGAAACTTTTATTCTTTGCATTGTAGTCTTCCCCCACTATTTTTGATGCATCCCCGTACATAGCTCAAATCAACAACTTATTACGGGCTCTTGAAGCTAAGGATGTCGAAGCCCTTCGTTTGAGAGACCAAGCTAAGTATATCCAGGACGAGGCCGACGTGAGACTTAGAGCCGCTCAAATAAAAAATGACGAGCTTCAAGCTCGGCTCTTAGAGCTTGAAGATAAGTATGATGCCATGAAGGACAAATCTATAAGGATCGCCGAGGAGCATGCCGAATACGAGGCCATTGTCCGCCGAAACGGCGGGAAAACCATTGCTGAGGTTGATGCAAAGGTAACAGAAATCGCAGCCCGGTGTAAGGATTGCCATGAAAGATACGGGTCGGACTCCTGGCAACTCAAAGATCAGATGGTTGAGCTGAAGCGAATAGCTAGTATGTATGATGTGATCCTAGCTCGGCGTCCGAGGTTGGCTGCTCGACTGGGAAAGGACTCTCATCCATCGAGTTCATCCACTAACACTGATCCTTCGAGATCGTCGACTTTCGCGGATCGATCAGACATGAGATATGCGCGGCATTCTAGAGAGATATATGAACAGGAACGGCAAAGATTGGCTCGACGAGGTCGAGGTCAGGGCGTTCAACCGAGCACTGGTCGGAGTCGAGGACGAGGTAGTGGTGAACGTGGTCGAGGCCGCTTTAATATAGATGATGTTTTAAATTTCAATTCCGACGGTGATTTTCCTTCAAGATGGCTTAGTTTTAGCAAACCCAAACCTTCTAGCTCGTCTTAATCACCATGTATTGTACTCTTCTATTTTTGAAATAAAAACGGAATTTTCTGTACTCATATTAGCCATTTACCTTGTTTTAACATAGATGTATTTCCTTGTATTATACAAAGGTAGGCCATGATGAACATTACCTCGTCAAAAGACGAGGTTTATAAGGCTTGAATTAGCACGACCTCATCATCCGACTTGGTTTAGGCTTTGTTCAGCACGACCTCATCATCCGACGAGGTTTAGGCTTTGGTTAGCACGACCTCATCGTCCGACGAGGTTTAGGATTTGAATAGCACGACCTCGTCATCCGACGAGGTTTAGGCTTTGGTCAACACAACCTCGTCGTCCGACGAGGTTTAGGCTTTGAATAGCACGACCTCGTCATCCGACGAAGTTTAGGCTTTGGTTAGCTCTACCTCGTCATTCGACGAGGTTTAGGCTTTGAATAGCACGACCTCGTCATCCGATGAGGTTTAGGCTTTGTTTAGCACTACCTCGTCATTCGACGAGGTTTAGGCTTTGAATAGCACGACCTCGTCATCCGACGAGGTTTAGGCTTTGTTTAGCACGACCTCGTCATTCGACGAGGTCTAGGCTTTGGTCAGCACGACCTCGTCGCCCGACGAGGTTTAGGCTTTGAATAGCACGACCTCGTCATCCGACGAGGTTTAGGCTCTTCTCTGTTTTAAACAAAGGCCGTATCTTTGTTTTTAACCGAGGTGGCGCCTCCTTGTTTTAAACAAAAGTACTTCTTCCTAGCTTTTAACAAAGGTGATTCCTTCGTTTTAAGCCCAGGCAGTTTGAACTTCTATTTTTAACAAGGTTAGGTCGTTACGCGCGCGTTTAGCATTTACTCCCAATGTGGAGTTTATTAAATTACCCTCGTCAGGGTTTCAAAATACTAAGCATAAGTGGAATAGAGAGATGCAAAATATGATATGCAAGTATTTAAACGCATAATGAAGGAAAAATAAAACTTTATTGAAGAAAAAACTTAAAAAAGAAAAACAGCTGACAAGACGAACTGACTCTTGACACCTACGACTTTAAATGAACTGATCCTAGACATTATTCTCCTCCACTTATACAAAGTATTTTTTTAAATGATTGATGTGCCATGTACGGGGTAAGGGCTCACCGGATAGATGGGCAAGCTTGTACGACCATTTGCCTGAGGACTTCTTCGACTCGGTATGGTCCTTCCCATGTGGCTTCAAGCTTGCCGAGCCTTTCTGCTTTACTGACCTCGTTATTCCGAAGTACGAGGTCGCCTACTTGGAACTGTTGGTACTTCACCCTTTGGTTGTAGTATCGAGCTACTTGTTGCTTGTACTTAGCTTCTCTTATGTAGGCGAGCTCTCGTTTTTCTTCCAACAGATCCAGTTCGGTTCGGAGGTCTTCCTCGTTGGCTTCGGCTGTGAAGTTGATAGTGCGTGGGCTCGGCAGACCTATCTCTACCGGGATCACTGCTTCGGTTCCGTACACCAAACTATAGGGTGTTTCACCATTTGAGGTCCAGGGAGTTGTTCGGTACGACCATAGGACTTGGGGTAAATTTGCGGCCCAATCTCCTTTGGCTTTGTCGAGGCGGGTTTTGAGTCCCTTGACAATCGTTCTGTTCGTCACTTCGGTTTGGCCGTTCGCTTGAGGATGAGCTACCGAAGTGAACTTTTGGTGAATGTGAAGCCCTTCACACCATTCTCTGAATGTCCGATCGGTGAATTGTGTTCCATTATCCGAAACCAGGATGCGAGGTATACCGAAGCGGCAAACCACATTCTTCCATACGAAGTTGAGGGCGTTCTTGCTTGTGATCTTTGCCAAGGGCTCAGCTTCGACCCACTTAGTGAAGTAGTCGATGGCTACGATGAGGAACTGGAGTTGTCCGGGTGCTTTATCGAATGGTCCGACGATGTCAATTCCCCACTGCACAAACGGCCACGGGCTTTGCATGCTTATTAGGTCGGTCTGAGGTAGTCTCGGTACCGTCCCATGGATTTGACATTTTGGCATTTTTTAACTAGTTCGACTGCGTCTTGAAACATTGTAGGCCAGTAATAGCCCCAGCGCATGACCTTCTTTGACAGTGCTCGAGCTCCAATGTGGCTTCCACATGACCATTCGTGAACTTCGCTTAACGCATAGTTTGCTTGGTTCGGCCCGACACATCTTAGGAGAGGTTGAATGTATGACTTTCTGTATAGAACTCCTTCTTGTAGAACGTACTTTGGTGACTTGCTTAAGATCTTTCTTGCCTCAAGCTTGTCACTGGGCAGTTCGCCCTTCTCCAAATAATTCCGAAGAGGAGTCATCCAATTTGGGGCTTCATCATCAATTACGAGGCCGACCTCGGCTTCTTCTATACTTCGGTGTTTGACTTCTTCCACTGGAGAGCTTGTTGACGAGGACGCCAACTTGCTCAAAGCATCAGCTCGGGTATTTGCTCCTCTTGGGATTCGTACCAACTCGAAGTAGGTGAAGCTTTCTTGCAGACTCCTAGCTTTTTGGAGATACTTCCTCATTCTGTCGCCCTTTGCCTCGTATATGCCGAGCATATGGCTAACTATGACTTGGGAGTCACAGTAGACTTGTACAGCTTGTACTTGAAGACTTTGAGCGAGGCGAAGTCCTGCAATTAGGGCTTCGTATTCCACCTCATTATTTGTGGTAGGGAAGTCAAACCGAAGTGCATATGTTATCTCCTTTCCATCCGGGCTAATTAGCATGACTCCCGCTCCACTGCCTGTACGACCTGAAGCGCCATCTACGTAAACTTTCCAGCAGTCATGTGGGGGCTCCTTAGGATGCTCGGCTTCGACTTTGTTTTGCGGGAGTTCGTCCTGCTTTGGTGTTTCGGAGAACTTAGCCTCTACCAGGAAATCCGCTAGGGCTTGTCCCTTTATCGCCTGCCGAGGACAGAAATTTATGTCGTGCTCGCCGAGTTCGACAGCCCACTTTGCAATTTTACCCGATGCTTCAGGTTTTGTCAGGACTTGGCGAAGTGGCAGGTCGGTTAGAACTCGTATGGTGTGTGCGTGGAAATACGGTCTCAACCTTCTAGCGGCATTTACTAGTGCAAGGGCGACTTTTTCCAATGGTTGGTACCTCGTCTCCGGTCCTTTCAAGGCTAGCTAATGAAATAAACAGGAAGCTGCCGTCGTCCTTCCTCCCGAACTAGTACAACACTTATAGCTTCATCCGAGGCTGCGAGGTATAGGGGGAGGACCTCTCCATCTTTCGGAACAGACAAAGTTGGGAGTCTGGCCAGGTATTTCTTCAGCTCTTCAAACGCCGCTTTGTGCTCGTCCTTCCATTCGAAGTCGGGTGCCTTCTTGAGAATTTTGAAGAAAAGGAGCTGCTTTTCGGCGGCCTTAGATAAAAAACGACTTAACGCTGCCAAACAGCCAGTCAGTTGATGCACATCATGAATGGTTTTCGGGACCTTCATCTCTTGGACGGCTCGAACTTTAGAGGGGTCTGCCTTTATACCTTCTTGCGAAATCCAACACCCCAGGAATTTCCCTGATCGTACCATAAAAGTACATTTCGCAGGGTTTAGCTTCAGATTCACTTTCCGAAGTAGATCAAAGACAACCTTCAGGTCGTTAACACAGGTCGCTGGTTCTCTGCTTTTGACGATGATGTCATCGACATAGACTTCAACACTCTTTCCAATATGGTGTTCGAATATCTTGTCGACCATCCTTTGATAGGTTGCTCCCGCGTTTTTTAGCCCGAATGACATCTTCTTATAGGCAAACACGCCGAAGTCCGTGATGAACGCTGTCTTCGGTGCATCCTCTTCACTCATTAGTACTTGGTGATACCCCTTATACAGATCTAGAAAACTGAAGACCTTGTGACCGACTAGGGCTTCTACTTTTTTGTCTATGTTGGGCAAGGGATAGCAGTCCTTTGGACAATATTTGTTGAGGTCGGTATAGTCAATGCACATCCGCCAACCTCCTTGTTGTTTTTTGACCATGACCGGGTTAGCTATTCACGTCGGATATTTGACCTCGAACAAAATGTCGGCTTTTTGAAGCTGTTGCACTTCGTCATGAATGACTTGCCTTCGTTCTGCCGCGAAGACTCGTTGCTTCTGTTTTACCGGCTTCACTTCGGAGTTGATATTCAGCCGATGAGTGATGATGCTGGGCGCTACTCCGGTCATGTCGAGGGGAGTCCAGGCAAAAACATCTCTGTATTCCCGAAGAAGTTGGACGATCTGCCGGTGGAGTTCGGCACCTCCCGCGAAGCCTACTTTGACGACCTTAGATAGGTCGCCTTCGTAGAGTACTATGTTTTTCACCGGCTCATCTGATGCGGATTCTTGCTCCTGCCTCAACTCTTCGGGTAACTGTAATTGCTATGCTTGAGGGTGTTGGGGTGCCCCGGCACCTCGAAGTGCAATCTGCATGCACTCTTTTGCCCTTTTTTGGTCACCTCGAACTATGATAACCCCGTTTTTTGACGGGATTTTGATCGTTAAGTGGTATGGCGAACAGATCGCCTTGACCCCCACCAGCCAATCCCTTCCGAGTATAACATTATATGGAGAATCCGCTTTAACAACGAAGAAATTGATGACCTTAGTGGTTGATAAAGGGTGAATCCCCACTGTGACGGGTAGCTGTACGACCCCCTCCGTTTGCGTCTCCTATTGGACGAAACTCTTTAGCGGGACTGGTGCTGGTGCGAGCTGCGTCCTCTCCACTCCGAGCTGATCGAAGCAACTCTTGAAGAGGATGCTGACCGAGGCTCCGGTATAGACAAAAATTCGTCGTACGAGCTTATTGGCCACCCCGGCTTCGATCACTATCGCATCCTGATGGGGCATGATAGGTGGCACTGGATCTTGGTCCGAAAAAGTAACCACTTCGTCCTTCTTGAACCTTTTTTGGGAAGGTTCGCCTTGTTGCGGACTTCGAGCCTCGGCTTTTAACGACGACTTCGTAGCTCCCTGTGGGAGTCCAGTAATAGCTTGTACGACCCCATCATACTGAGGCTGGTCCTCGCCTTCGCCATCCTCTCGCTTCGGCTTTTTGTCGGCCTGGGGGCCGCAGTTATTCCCCCCCTATTTTGTCTAGTTCTTTTGTTGTTCTGGGGTCGGCCTTCATTTTGGTTGCGATTTTGGTACCTTTTAAGCATACCATCGCGCACCAAGTTCTCAATATCTTCGGCTAAGTTCCAGCACTCTTCTGTATCATGGCCATAGTCTTCATGGAATCGGCAGTACTTACCCCTGGATCGGCGGTTTGCTTTTGATTTTGACATTGGCTGAGGCTTTTCGAACATGTTGGTATGTAGCTCGTAAATTTCCGTCCTCGGCTTGGTCAGTGGTGTAAATTGGGTCTTCTCCAGAGTTTGCCGAGGCCCAAGTCGGGATTCAATTGGGCCTCGTTGCAGTCTATCTAAGGCACTTCGGCGAATTTGACTTCGGTCATTGCGCTCCTCTTTCCTCCGATCAGATGGTTCGGGCTTATCAGCCTCGCGCTTTTTCCTATCCGCCTCATCTGCTCGTGCGAAATGATCCGCGATGCTCCACAGCTGCTTCGATGTCCCTGGCTCTTCCCTTATGATCTCCTTGTAGAGAGCACCAGATTGAATGGCATTCTGGAAGGCTGAGATAAGGACTTCGTCAGTCAAGCGATCGACTTTCAGGCTTTCTTCGTTAAACCTAGTCATAAAGTCGCTTATTGATTCTCCTCGTCTCTGCCTAATGGAAAGAAGCTGGGCCGGGGTAGTTTTTGCCTCGGCTTTCTGGAAAAACCTGCGTTCGAAAGCTTCGAGCAGGTCTGCGTACGATCCGATACTGCATGGAGGCAGGCTATCGAACCAACTACGAGCGTTGTCGACAAGCAGTTCAGGAAATACCTTACACATGTAGGTATCCTCACTGAGACCTTGATTCATCATATTATATCGGTATTGGGACAGGAAATTGCTCGGATCGCATAAGCCGTTGTAAGGCTTGATAGGGGGTACTCGATACTTCTCTGGGAGAGGAGTGTAAAGTATGTAGTTGGTGAAGGGAGTAGAGATCTTACTGTAAACAGTAAATCTCCCTCCTCGGTGATCGTCGTCAAGCCGAGGTGAAACAGTATGACGACGAGGTGGGGTGATGGTACGGCGAGGTGTATGTCTGGGGTCTCCTCGGCGTTTATCATCAAACCTTCTTTGACGAGGTGCCGCTTCTCGTGCGCCCACAATCTGGATGCTTTGAGAATCGTGTCGCTGATGGGAACGAGGTGTAGCTCCACGTTCTCCATGATGTCCAGCTCTTTGTTGGTTGACGAATTGCAAGAATTCTGTGCCTTTATATGCAAGGAAACTCTTTACTGCATCCTCAAGTTCATGCGGCTGGAGCTTTGGGGCCTCCTCTCCGTCACGACCACTGCTGTGACCTTCTTGGCTGAGGTGGAGCGGTCTGCCGAACTGATCCACCGGAATATTTTCGATATGCCCTTCCGGAGTCAGCGCACGCTCCTTCCCGGGGCGTCTTTGATTAGAGCTGGGTGGATGGCTAGAGGCTTCGGTTGATTCATGAGCAGTTTGCTGAGCATCCGTCTCCTTAGCAGCGGCGGCGGCGGCGGCGGCAGACTTATTAGCGGCAGCAGTAGATCATGTTGATTTCCCGGCCATCGTGATTATAGCAAACTTGCAAAAATTTGATCAAGATTCACAAATTAGGTTCCCACAGACGGCGCCAGTGATTGATCTTATTTTCAGAAGACGGTTAATGCACAAGAACTGGGATTTAACGAACACGAAAGTAAACGGAACACGAAGGGGTTTACGTGGTTCGATCTATTGGAATAGATCTACGTCCACGGGCAGAAAGAGTATAGATCTTTATTGCTTGTATGAGTGGTGATTACAAGATTGCTCTCTCCCTTCCTATCTATTCTAAACCCTTATTTATAAGTATCTACACATGGAGTTCGACTAGGATTATAAGTCTTTTCCTATTAGGACTCTTTGGCTTGATCTCCTCCTTTACTGGATAAACACCGAACTTCTATATCTCTTGTGGAGCTTGAATTGTAGTCGATATAGGAGTTGCCTTGGTGTAGAGATTCCTTTGAGGTGGGCCGTCGTGGATTCGGCCTAGGTAGGCTGTTTGGGCCGAACCAAGTAAGGCTCTTCGGTGGGCCGAGCTGCATAGGCCGAGCTTGACAGTCGGAGCCCAATTACATTGGGCTCGATGCTTGGGCCTAGTGGCTAGGCCATATCCTATCACACACATATGTCGACGTGGAGGTTATATGTACAAAGGTTAGGATTGAATTTTTTTTTATTTTTTTTTCATTGCTCTCTTGTTTCTTGCTCATATTATGTTCTTTTATAGTTGTTGATCAAGGAAGTGTGGAATCCTGTTTTGTGGAAGGAGGAGATGAAATTTTGTGTGTTTTACTCGAAATTGTGGCGAATCGAGTTTGTTTGAGCTGCTACTCATAGAACTTAAGTGTTGTGAGCTGATTAAAGGTGTGAACTTTATAAATTATAGAGTGAATTCTTGAGTATTTGTTTAGAATTGGTGATTAAAGGTGTGAACTTTATAAATTATTGAGTATTCTCGAGCTGATTAATTGGTGACTTCCAGGCTTTATAATTCTCTTAACCAAAAACATATAATGGTGGATGTTTACAAGAAGCTTCGAATTTAGCATATTGTCATCAACTTCTATATCTTTTCCATTTCTTTTTACCATTTTCGCACTATATCTATGAAACGAATCGCTATGGGAATCAATTGTCGGTCAAGGTTAGCATATTCGTGAGAAAGCGAAACCGATCGGGGCAGCTTTACTCCTAATTATGTGCCAATACCAATAGCCCATAGATGATTTTGTGATGGTTTGGGTGTGTTTAGCAGGAATTTACCGGTTTGTGATAGTTTGGGTGGGTTAAACATGAAACTACCGGTGAAAATAAACCGATCGGGGTGGCTTTGCTCCTAATCATCGGCCAATTCCAATAGCCCAATGGCGGGTTTGTGATGCTTTGTAAAGTCATATAAGGCATGATCGTTTTACGGTCTTATGTGTAATTCCTCAGTTAACTTGTAATTTTCATGTCGTGTTTATTCTGAAAATCTACATTGTGTAGTAAGTTTGAAAATTTATGGTTTTTTTGGTTGGAATGATCAATTCGGCTAGCTTTTGAGCCATCCCAACCTCAATCAGCCCTTGTTAGGAAACTAACAGCTTCCATTTCCTTTTCCATTAACAGCTCGATCACCCCATCCACCTTTAGTCGGTACAAACAACCCCTTTCAACTTGATTGATATTTGTATCTTGAGACAATTCGGCTAGCTTTTGAATTTCATTTCAGGAACACCCATTCGAACGTAGCATACCAATTCTGCTTCATATGTACCTAATCTTTCTCATCAAAATTAACACCACAAAAAAAACATTTCATGGTCTCTGAAGTGTCGTCTAGTGTGTGTACCACTTCACGTTTCTTATTTGTCAAATCCTCAAAGATAGCTTCACAATCATCAGCTAATTTTTTCGCTTGGACATACTTCTTCATTGTCAAACCTTTCCCTTCCAGTTCAATCATCTCCTTAAATTTCATATCAGTCAAATGTTTGATACCTTTATTGCCTGTCATCCACCTTTTCATCCTCATCTAATTCTTAGAACTACGGACGAACATTTTAGTGTCTCTAAGTTTCGTCAGCTTATCCATTTTCTTCTCTTCCTCCACGTGCTTAACACATAAATGGTAGAATTCAGCCTCTACCGGAATCAATTGCTAATCCAGATCAGCATCTGCGTGAGAGACGAAGCTGATCGGAGCCGCCTTCTTATGAATTTCCGGCCAATAGTTGTAATCGGCCATTTTTTTTTGAATGAAAAGGTGTTTTCTGTTCTGTCAAAAAATATTTATTCTTTTAGTGTCTCAATTTAACCGGACATGCTTGATGGGCTCGGGTTGGGCTTTTTTTGTAGGAGTGGATTAACTATGAGTGCAGCGTATCCCAATAAAAATGGTAAGAGAATGCAAGCAACTTAGAGCCCGAAACAGTTTATTTCTCATCAATGAATGGGGGAATGAGTGGGAAACACAAATCACTATCAGCGGTGGGAGACACGTGAAGTGCTCCAGCATAGGATGGTGTAGCCTGTGCGAAACGAACAACGTTGGAGGAGGCGACATATGCATCTGCGGGGTCGTGCAAGGACGTGAAAGACTATGCATACGCGTGCGGGTGATTAGAGCTCCTACTTGTATGTTCTTTATAAGGACTAATATTCTTTCCAATAATATGCATGCCATTTCAATCTTTCAACTATTTCCTAGTCAATGCAATCTTTCTGTGGCTTAGTTGATGAAAAAGTTGAAGAAGAAGACGAAACAACGTACAAAAATGGTTGTGGAAACAAGAAGTCGAATGATCCACATTGGCTTGATGCTAACATCTTCAAATATGGACTAGCGGTCCGGCCAAAAAATCCTTTTTTTATGTGGAAACAATCAGATCAAAGCAGAGTGGATTTGGTAATAAATTTTTTACAATTTAACCTTCCTTGAAATTTACCTTCCCTGTTCATTTTCCTTGCTTGATTTTCCACAACATATGTTTGGTGTACCGCTTTGCATTATTTCTTCTCTAAATGTATAAGAATGCATTGGTAACTATCTTTGATTTATGTTAGTCCAAGTATTCTTACCCACCACTATGAGAGCAGCGTCCAACAAGAATGGTAAGAGGATTCGAACATTTATTGACCCGAAAAAAGTTTATTTCTCATCGATGAACAGGGGAATGAGTGGGAAATAAAATTCAACAATTCGCAACACCAAAGTTTCTCAGGCACTCATCCAAGGAGATGTAAGACTATGCATACACGTGCGAGTGATTAGAGCTCATACATGTATGTTCTTTTTAAGGACTAATATTATTTCCAATAATATATCCACACCATGTCACCTTTCAATTATTTGCTAGTTAATGCAGTCTTTCTATTGCTTAGTTGCTAGAAAGAGGAGTTGTGAAGAAGAGGATGATGAAAAAGTTGAAGTCGAAGAATCAGCATACAAAAATGGTTGTGGAAACGCAAGTTTTGAGGACTTCTACACTTTTTAACAATGTAAATATCATGCTCCTTTTGACTGATTCTTAGTTAATTTGATTTGTTTGTTTAGTAGCTAGAAAGAATGGCGTTGAAGAAGAGAACATTGAACGAGTTGAGAAAGATGAAAGTGATGATGAAAGTCGTAAGGCATTGAACATTTCACAGGCCAAATTCAAGTTTAAATCAACATCATCATCTGCACCTATTGGCCGGAGTGTGAGGGCAGAAAACAAATGTACGTTATATAATTCTTTGTATTTAACTTTTCCGGTATTCTTGTATGTACTTTTCTTAACTTGTGGGTATGTAGTGTTAGATCTCGAACCATAGAGAGAGCGCCAACGAACGAACAAATCTGCACAAACAAAATGAATAAACAATAAGCCAGTCACTGTGCCATGGCCGCATCACTGCCCTAAAAGCAATTTTCGGCAGACCCTCGGTGACAAGTCTCGATGCCGAACCACTTTTGAAGGTTAACACAACACTCAAGCTCACGTGCACTCGGGAGATTGAGTTGGAGACGCTTTTGGAAGAGAGGAGAAGACAACTATAGAGGCTAGGTTTTTCGTGTCCCTTCTGTGAAGAAGAGATCATATATATATAGTGCTTCAAGATGCACCACAAACCCTAACCCTAGCCACTTAGCCCACTAAGCCCACGAAAATTGTGGAGGAAAGAAACTTAGTGAATAAGAAAGAAAATTCTAGAAAGGTTCTAGAAGCAAAAATAAAATAAAAGGAATCAAAAGGGAGTCGGAGAAGCAAGCCCTACGCGCGTGACGACCAGACCAGACCAGGCCGGGCTCGGGCGGGCCTGCGGGACGCGCGCGCGCGCGCGCGTGTGTGTTTGGGTAGCCCAAGCCCACTATCCAAAAAGCCCACAAACACATTCAAGTATCCATATCCCATTTCTTAATATATACCCTTCCACACAAGGGTATTTTTCCAATATGGGACAACAAGAAAAGAGAGAGAGGCTTTTCATTTCCAACAATCCCCCACAAATAAAAAGTCGACAAAGAATGAAGAAAGGAATATTGGTGCTTAGATACAAATATCTTTCGATTGAATTTGTATGTTAGAAATGTAAGAAAACATATAATTCTCAAAAAGTACCTTTCGGTTTGAACTTTAAGAGTTCACATGTCGACCCCCACATCTCACATCATTCCTTGAATTAAGTAAGTCTCTGGGATAATGAAAGGCAAACACCTTCGATTTTCATGTATGCCCTAGAACGTTGAATTTCATACAAGAAATCAACTCTTCACATGCACATAGGTGATTTAATAAAAGTGCAATCGCCAAAGCACTAAATATATTATACACATATAATATACCAGAAATATTTCGCAAAACAAAACTGCATAAATCATTAAAAGCCCAAATGCCCAACCTCAACAATATCATAGTACAATCATATTCTACCGCAGTAAAATTACCTCGCAAGGTGATGACTCATCTATGTCCAAAGTTCTCCGCAGCAGAACCACATAGCTCAACGCTATTTCACAAACTGTAACCAACACATGTTAATATAGAAAATAGACAATAAAATAAAGATAGATAACACAGTTTCGTTTGACCTTGTAGGTGTCCACCATGTTAGCTTTCTCGACTCAATGTCTTCATGCCAATTCCAGCTCCAAGTTCCTCCACTTGACGCTTTATGAGAGCTCTGGCAAAAGGGTCAGCCAAATTTCTCTCTGACCTCACAAAATCGAGAGATATTACCCATTCTTCAATCATTTCCCTCACCTTAGCATGTTTCACTTGAATGTGTCTCCTTTTCCCATTGTACATGCTATTCTTCGCAACCGAAATAGCAGACTGAGAATCACAACGAAGAGAAATAGGAGCCTCCGACCTCTTACCCAAAGGTATGTCAGCGAGCAATTCTCACAACCATTTTGCTTCATGACTCGTAAGTTCTAAAGTAATGAACTCAGACTCCATGGTTGAGCTTGCAATGCACGTCTGTTTTCCCGACTTCCAAGACACAACACCCCCACCAAGAGTGAATACAAATCCACTCGTAGAGCTCACATCACCATAATCGGATACCCAGTTCGCATCACAGTAGCCTTCTACTACCTCAGGAAAATAGGAGTAATGCAAGCACAGATCTTTGGTTCCCTTAATATACCTCAACAATCGATACAAAGCATCCCAATGTTCTTTACTAGGCTTATGAGTGTAGCGACTCAATCTACTCACTGCATATGTAATATCAGGCCTAGTACAATTCGTCAGATACATCACACTTCCTAGAATTCTAGCATATTATTCTTGAGAAACAACATCCCCATCATTCTTCTTCAAATGAACACTAGAATCATAAGGAGTTCTAACGAGAACCAGATCACTATAATTAAACCTATTCAGCACTTGTTCCACATAGTGTGACTGACTCAACCCATATCCATCACTAGTTTTCACTAATATGATGCCAAGTATAACATCAGCATCGCCCAAATCTTTCATATCAAAAGTAGAAGACAGAAAAGCTTTTATTTCCGACACAACATCAAGACAAGTGCCAAATATCAACATATCATCAACATATAAGCATATGAGCACACATTCAGATCCATGAGGTTTAGCATAAATACATGAATCAGAACCATTTACCACAAATCCATTCAACAGTATAGTATTGTGAAACTTTTCATACCACTGAATCGGAGCCTGCTTCAACCCATACAACGATCTATTCAACTTACATACCTTGTTCTCCATCCCTGACACCACACAACCCTCAGGTTGATGTATATAAATCTCCTCATCAAGATCACCATTCAAAATGGCAGCCTTCACGTCCATTTGATGCACAACAAGACTGTGAATAGAGGCTAGAACAACTAGTGTTCTAATAGTAAAGATTCGAGCAACTGGAGAATAAGTGTCAAAGAAATCAACTTTCCTTTTCTGAGAGCAACCAACCACAACTAGTCTAGCCTTAAACCTATCAATCGACCCATCAGGTTTCAGTTTTTTCTTAAAAATCCACTTTGATCTAATAGGTTTACAGTTAGCAGACAAATCAACCAGTTCCCAAGTGTGATTACTAGTTATAGAATCAATTTCACTCTGTATAGCCTCGTTCCAAAAAGGAGCATCTACGCTAGACATAGTTGCTCTATAACTAATAGGATCCTCACTAATCATGAAAGCAGATACCACATAATCATCAATCAAATCAGGATGCTCAACAACAAAAGCAGTAATGAAATCAGTACCAAAGGTCTTCTCAGTTCTTTGTCTCTTATTCCTTCTCGGTTCAACGGCTATCTCAAGCTCTCGTGCTGGCTGATCAGAAGGCTCAGCTGCATTACTCCCAGAAGTACTAGAAACTCTCAACAGAAATGTTAGACTTCATAGAATATATGTGCTCAAAGAACTCAGCATCTCGAGATTCACAAATAGAATTATCGCTAATAGACATAAAATAATAAACAATAGAGTTATGAGTATAGCCAATAAACACACAGTGAAAAGTTTTAGAACCAACTTTCACATGCTTTGGATCATTCAACCTTACCTTAGCTAGGCACCCCCACACTTTCACAAATTCCAAACTAGGCGCAAAAACCTTCCACAAATCATACGGGGTCTTGTCCAACTTCTAATGAGGTACTCGATTAAGAACATAGCAGACAGACAAGGCAGGTTCTCCCCACATATTGTCA
The DNA here is from genome assembly GCA_001642375.2 of Mentha longifolia. Taxonomy (NCBI): domain Eukaryota; kingdom Viridiplantae; phylum Streptophyta; class Magnoliopsida; order Lamiales; family Lamiaceae; genus Mentha; species Mentha longifolia. Next base: position 1,683,709 of record CM038116.1, read on the forward strand.
GGTAAACCCGAACTAAGCAACATAGCATTAATCATGTTATTTAAGGTTCTATTCTTTCTCTCAGCAATACCATTATGTTCAGGGGAATAAGGAGATGTAAACTTATGTATGATCCCATTTTTCTCACAGAAATCCTCACGGGACAAGGTACTATACTCTCCTCCTCTATCAGATCTCACTATCTTAATTCTTAAATTCAGCTAATTCTCTACCTCAGTCTTATATTTAAGAAAAGTATCCTCTGCATCATCCTTAGACCTTAAGAGATATAGACGAGTGTATCTAGAGAAATCATCAACAAAAGAAATGCAATATTTCTTCCCACCTCTACTAACAATGCTTCTGAATTCTGCTAAGTCTGTGTGAATCAGTTTGAGAAGAACAGACGATCTATGTTTCACAGCTTTAAAAGGCTTCTTAGCAAACTTTGCTTCCACACATACTTAACATTTAGCATCATTATTTTTGTGACAAAGAGCAGGAATAAGACCCATAGAGCATAATTTCTTAATAGAAGCATAATTCACATGACCAAGTCTACCATGCCACACATCTAGAGACTCAACCAAGTAAGCAAAAGAAAAAGCATTCTCATTCATGATTTCAGACTCGACATTGAGTACAAAAAGACCATCACATAGATAACCCTTTCCCACAAAGTCCCCACTCTTAGTTAAGATAACTCTATCAGACTCAAATACAAGTTTCACCAGCTTTGCTCAATAGACCACCAAAAACTAGATTCATACGCATGCTTAGCACATACAAAATGTTACTTAAGCTTAAAGTTTTTCTAGAAGTAAGCTTGAATAGGACCTTTCCCTTGTGGAGCACACCAGCAACACTATATTCCCCATGTACACACACTCTCCTTCTGCAGAGTCTTCAAAGTTGTGGAAGAGGCTTTTGTTGGTGCAAAAGTGCTAGAAGCTCCAGTATCCAACACCCAGTCCTTCTTGTTTTCGATCAGGTTGGCTTCAGTTACAGCAGCCATAATATCATTATCCTTATTGTCAGCTTTATCATCAGCTTCAGCCAAGTTTGGCTGATTCGGAGGTTTAGGTCGGAAAGGTTGTTTGTTGCCAGCTTGCTGACATTGATTGCATTGATAGGAGCTCCACAAGTGTAGCACGTCACCTTCGACTTGGCAATTTTCTTATCAGTTTTTGAAGTTTGAGTTCGGCCTTTTCCCATCGAAGTTTTGCTTCTTGAAGCCGTGTTGTTTACCTGATCCTGAACCACTAGCAGATTCAACAAGATTAGCCCCAGAAAAATTTATAGAGTTAGAGCCATTATCTTTGAGGCGATTGGCCTCTCAGTACGCGTGTGACTGATGAGCTCCTTGAGCGTGAAATCTCTCTTCTTGTGCTTGATTGTATTCCTATAGTCATGCCACGACCGAGGGAGTTTTTCAAGCAACATATTTGCCTTCAGGACTTCGCACATTTGCATCCCTTTAGCCATGACAGCAGCAACCAGATTTTCATACTCGTGAAGCTGCTTCATCAGAGGTTGATCTTCCACCAGTTTGAACTCCATTCATTTACTAGTGACATATTTCTTCATTCCAGCATCATCCCATCCATACTTTGATTCCAGTTCCTCCCAAATTTCCTTTGCAGACTTATAATCCACGAACAGATCGAACAAGCTATCGGTCATGTGATTAAGGATATGACCGCGAGCAGCAAGGTTGTCTTTCTCATACTTGACATATGCTGCAGTCGGTGGTGCAGGTACAACATCATCACCGCCAGTAGCAGCATGAACATAAACAGTAGGTGCGGGGGTGTCCTCGACCATTACGTAGTTGATCTTGATCTGTTGGAAGAAGATCAACAGTTTCTAAGACCACCGCTTGTAATTCGAACCATCAAGAGGCTCGAGCTTTGACAGATCAAACAGGTTATGGTTCGATGCCATCGCTTTTAGACTATTAGATCTCGAAACGTAGAGAGAGAGCCAACGCACAAACAAAACAAATAAACAATAAGTCAGTCGCTGTGCCGTGGCTGCACCACTGCCCTAAAAGTGATTTTCGGCAGACCCTCAGTGACAAGCTAGACGCCGAACCACTCTCGAAGGTTAGCACAACACTCAAGCTCACGTGCACTCGGGAGATTGAGTTGGAGACGCTTTTGGAAGAGAGGAAAAGATGGATGTAGAGGCTAGGTTTTTCGTGTCCCTTATGTGAAGAAGAGATCACATATATATAGTGCTTCAAGATGCACCACAAACCCTAACCCTAGCCACTTAGCCCACTAAGCCCACAAAAATTGTGGAGGAAAGAAACTTAATTAGTGAACAAGAAAGAAAATTCTAGAAAGGTTCTAGAAGCAAAAATAAAATAAAACGAATCAAGAGGGAGTCGGAGGAGCAAGCCCCACGCGCGCGACGACCAGATCCGACCGGACTGGGCCGGGCTCGGGCGGGGCGGGGCGCGCGCGCGTGTGGCTTTTCTTGATCGAGTTCGAGCTCATTCATTTTGACCCTTCTTCATATAATCTATAGCTTCTTCTCTATGGTTGGTGCAATTGAATGCTTAATCTTTGGGTGTTAATTTTATTACATATGTATAGCAACTATATACTATTGCATTCCCATTACACATGGGAAATTATATGATATATCTCATTGAAGACTATATATAGCTCACACCCATAATTCATATTCTCTTTTATCTTTTCACACTTGTTGACATATGATTCTTTGTCACGCTTGCCCTTTATTTTTTGAAAATTTTAGATAATCAAGGTAACTAATAAAAATAGGCACGGAATATTAATATTTGCACGAGTCTGAAAATAGAGCAAAAAAAAGAAAGTAAAAAAGAAAAAAATCAACGTACCAACCCCTTCAAAAGTTTCTGACAAGGCCCCAGCGCCAGCAGAAGCAAAATTTACCCCATGGTAATTTTTCATATTATCATGGTAATCTCTAGGCTGTAAATATGGAGGAATCATAGGCAAGTTTGCATGTTGAGCTATAACCTTGCACAAAACACACATGAAATGAAACACACATATCCATCATTACAAATACGAACATTAATTATAATCTAAGTCTATACGTATTCTTGCAGTAATATTGGTATATTTATTTCATTTTTAACCTTACCTATGAAATCAGAGATTAAGCGGCCGTCGGAGAATCTTCCGGTGGGGTAGTGGAAGTAGGACTCGCCGTACGGCAAGAAATTGGCTTGGTCGAGAGTGATGGTGTTGATGTAGTTGTTGTTTCCGGCATCAAAGATGGAGTTGCCGAAGACGAAGAGGGCCGGTGGCGGTTTCCGGCAGCCTTGGTGGCTGACGATGAGTGGGATTGAGATCAAGATGAGGAAGAAGCTTAGTTTCGCCATTCTTAGATGTAGGATTTCAGTTTCTTTTAGTTTGTTTTTTTTTTTTCCTTGGAAGGCACGGATGTATTTATATATGTGTTGAAATTTTATTACTCATATACATGAGACAACTACTCCACACACATTGGTGATAAATCTACACCACACAGAGGTGGGAAAACTACTCTACACGCCGACAACGACGATGGGAATTGAACCCGGAACCTCTCACTAGTGAGAGATTCTGGGGGCCTCCACCTTACCACCAGACCAAGGCTTCCTCGACATGTATCTAAGTTTTTAGTTAGTTTGAATTACTCACTAGTATAGTGTATAGATCGTGGATTTTGGATCATTTTCACGTGCAATGAATTTTTAATGCAACGATAGAAGTTGACTTTTGATTTATTAACGTTTTAATTTAAATGTCGAATAAAAAGGATATTACTTCTACAGTTCTACTTGCCTCCAATTCCTCCGACGTGCTTAAGTTAAACAAAAAAATTACACAAAACTTTCTTATTTTGTGCAAATTGCAGTCATATTTGAATATTAGTACGTACTAGTGTTGCGTTCGTGCGTTGCACGAAAGATATAATAAATAAAATATTTAAAATTATATATTTATTTCATTATGTTATTGTTATCTTCAATAAAAATTTAATTTTTATAATTTTAGAAACCTAAAATAATTTTAATATAATATAAGTAAATATAATTTTAATATTTATACGATAGAAACATAAACCCCCTATAGGCTATTATACTGAAACTACTTTTGAAATTAATATATTTAAATAAATACTTTTTGGTATTTTAATTATATTATCTAAATAATTAGTAGTAATTACTATGTTCTTTTAGTAATTTAACACATTTCTTTGAAAAAAAATAATACATCAAGAAATTAAGCAATAAGTCATGATTACAATAAATTTATCGATCAATAGCTTTAAATCTAACTTAATATTATTTTACCAAGTTCAAATAATAATTAATTTGTTTGTGACAATGTATCCAAATTTTGTATTGTCACAACAAAATTTTACAATAAAAAAATAGGAATGAAAAAAATAAACAAATACTAACATATAGATATAGCATAATAAGAAAATTAATAGAATAACGTAATGCAAAAATAGATATATTAGCAAACAATGAAATAATATTTATAATTTAAAATATACATTTATTATCAAATACATTGAACAAATCACAACTTTTTAAAGTAAATCATCTTCATAAACCATTGGACAATCCATTGTTACTTTTGAAAGGAAAATGACATTGTTGTAATTTTTTGACATTTTATAGATTAATTAAGCAATAATGATATTTGGCCATAATGTGGCCGGCCACACAACGACATTTTTCATAATATATGTTATTTTAAAAATAATAAATAATTATTATAATTAATTACTTTTATATTTGAATTTTAAAATTTTTTCCCCCAAAAATTACATATTTTTCTTTTTTTTATAAATAAAATGTACGTAGCAAATTATTTAAAATAACCAAAATTATCAAATAATTAAAGGGTTAATTTTTTAAAAATACATAAATTATACGAAAAATCACTTTTGAGTTCTCTTATAATCTAAAAAAATTTGACATAAATATATAAATTATTACATGTTAAAAAAAAATAAAATAACTAAAATTATGATCGGTCACATTATGGCCGAATAGCATTACCCTTAATTAAGAGGCTAAAATGGAGGCTATAAACATGGTTGGGCTTGGGCACCTCGAAGCCCAACTCCGTCGCTGGTAAAATCTTGAAAGCCGAATTCCTTATCAGATAGTTAAAGGAAAAGGAAAAGGAAGACTCAAATTAAATTAAAACCTCTCCTCTCTTCCGTCGAGTATATTCAGCTCAAATTTGATATTCAATCGACTTGTAATTTCTCTCTCGGCTATAATTCAAAGTTATAATCTTTTCCAAACTTATTGATAGTTCGGAATCTCTGCTTTTGATTTTGATGAGAAGAATTGAGTCAAGGTTCCCCTTTTATTCAGTAATCGCCTTTATCCATGGAGCGTACTGAGCTGCACAAGGCTAAATCTATGAAGCGAAAGGAAAAGCGGAAGCAATCCAGAAAACGAAAGCGAGAGCAGATGGTAGGTAACGGATTCTTCGTATTTGTGCTGTAAATATGCTTATTTGATGATTGAACTTTAAATTTTTGTGATGATATGTTCTACTGCGGTGGATAGATGGTAATCTAGGTATCAGTCATGTTTTTTCGTACGAATTCTCTTAAATTTGTGAAAATATTTTATTTCCAGATGGTAATTAGTGGTGCTAATGAGAAGATTCCTCGTGATAATTGTGGTATTGAGAACTTAGCTGATGATAAGTTTTGTGTATGCTTAATTTAGTCTTATCCTTAAAAAATAAACAAATTGCACACTCATATTTCTTGTAAATGGCCTATTAAGATGTTTGATAATATGGTCCAGATGCAGGGTTCTAAGAAAAAGCATTCGAGTGATAATGGTGGTATTGATAAGTTAAGTGATGATGTACTAATTGGCATTCTGTCTCGCTTGAGCATCAAGGAAGCTGCAAGAGCGAGTGTCCTTGCGCGTAGATGGAGGCATTTGTGGTTGTTTACCAACGGGACTCTCCGGTTTGATCAAAGGTATAATGCCTATGGAAGTCTAATGAAATGGAAGAAGTTCGCGTTTTGGGTGGATAAAGTGGTGGAGCTTCATCAAGGTCGATTCATAGAGGGCATGATCATTAGTGTTCAGGCAAATGGAGAGCGAGACTATACCAGTAAAAGGGCATCTAGTCCAGTTGACAATTGCGTGTATTTCGCTACGCTGAAGGAAGTTCAAAGGTTGGAAGTGAATCTTTCGTCCAGCGATAGATATGAATTCCCAAGTGTTGAAAGGTTAATATCGCATGCACATGGTGTCACTTCCCCTCTTTGCCGCCTGAGAACTCTTAGATTGGCCCATGTTGATATTAAGGATGACGTGCTTCATTATCTTCTAACGTCGTGTGCCAATCTTGAAGAGTTATGCATACACTTCTCTCACATTACATTGAATCTTCGAGTTATTGATGCACCAAGCTTGAGAAATTTGGAGATAAGCAAATGCTCCAGAATCGAGAGTCTGGAGATATCTGCAGCGAATCTTGTCTCATTAACATATGAAGGAAGGAAAATCAATTTGCTGTTGAAGAAAACTCCGGTACTTCGTAAATTAACTATTGGTGGCCTCTCATGTCTGCCCTTTCTTTTAGAACCCAAAGAACACCGGTACTATTTAGCTCAGCTGGAGAAGCTTGTGTTGGATTTTCGATCCGAGGTTTGTGGTCAACTCATATCTTTATGCTTTCTCATATAATGTAGAAATTCAAAACTTTCTTACACTCCGAACTTTTCTCAGACTAGGGGCATGCGTTATGCTTCACTTGATTTGCCTCAATTATACTCTCTAAAACGGCTGGATTTGCGAGTCATTACAAAACCAGAGCGGAGCCTTCTCTCCTTCATATCATTGATCAAGGCTTCTCCCCAATTATGCGAGTTTAGGATTGAGGTGACTCTTTTCTTATCAAGATTCGTATTTTTAGTTCCCTTGTTGGATTAATTGTCCATGCAGTTTGCTTTGCACATGCTCGTCTCGTAGCATCAGGAGTGATTCGTGGCTTTATTTCTGGAGCACGGTGTTCACTTGTCTAATCCGATTGATTTGTGACCTATGATCCACTTTTTTCTCTAAGTTTTAAATCATCCTAAAAAATCAACTTCAATTACCGGTTCACGTGTTACTACAATTGCTCCAAAAATTATTGATCTGATAATCATAATCTTTGAATATTATTGAGAGTGCTATTATTGATGTAGACAAGTCCTAATCTGTCGATGTTTTTCATTTTGTCACAGCTGAGCTACAAGAAATTCTCTTTTTGTTGGGTACTCCACTCCGACTCTACTTGTACAATTTGGTTCTCGAGTTTCTTGATTTTGTATATTTCTTTTTTCTTTCTTTAACTCAGAGTAACTTTATCATGACAGAATGATGGAATTTCTCCTATAACATTGAGAGAGGATATGAAATTTGTTCATGAAGAGCTTAAATCGGTTGAAGTGGCTGGGTACATAGGGTGTGTGACCGGAAATGAGTTGGTTTCGGCATTGGTTAAGATTGGTCCATCAATCGAGAGGGTTGTTCTCGATACTAGTGGTGATTACTTTGATCCTGATACCGAATGTGATAGCTACTTCGCCTTCGGAAGGAGAACCGAAAAGCCAGACACCTTTTTGCGTCCTCCTGGGGCGAGTACACGAAAAGAAGCAAGAGAGCGCGCCAGAAATCTGGTATCCAAATTTTTCCCCCAACATATTCAGGTCACTGTGATATGATAACTCATATTTATTGTGACTTTGATTCAGACTGGATTTTTGAACATATATGTATAGGAGTAGATTTTTTTTTTTTTATTTTTTTTTTTTTTCTTTTGACATTGGAAATCAAATTTCTTGATGTTGGACTTGGATTGGTTATTCAGCAAACTTTGTTTAACTTAAACTGATTCAGATCCGCTTATTAGCATTCTGTACTGTCATTATTGAAAAATTTGGTATGTGGATTGTTATATTAAAGAAAAATTTACAGTTACATGCTCCTTCCGTATTCTCTCATTTGGCTTGTTTATTTAATATATGAGTGGTGTAAAATAATAAAACAAGCCAAATGAGAGGAGAAAAAAGAGGGAGTACAAAAGAAGAATACCACATCTCTATCTATGGTTCTTGAAACACAATTAATGGCTACATAAATATAGCACGAGAGCATTTCTTGGAGACAGCCTATGATACTTGATACCAAGCCATCCAATTAAAAATTTGCTGGACTGATGCAGGTTTTGCTTGTTGATTTTCTACTGCATCTTTGTGTTTTTGTTATCTGATTTATCAATTTAGCATAAGGTGCTGAATCATGTTAGAGTAAACGACAGTTATCTGATTATGACTCCCGTGTTAAGGCCATGGAGGTTGATGAGAAACGAATTGAGGATTACAATGATATTGGAGACTTGGAAATACAGGAAAATTTCTCTCTTTGTTCAACTAATAAAGCTGATTCTTGTCATTAATGTTAGATATTTTCTTGGGCATACTTGTGTCTTGAATCTTATAATCAAATTACCACAAGTTTATAACACTGCGCCTCTAATGGACGCCCTTCATTGGATACTGTTAACGAATCCTGGATTTCAAATCCCAATGGTACGCACTATAATCAAATCTTTGGTTGCTAGCCTCCTAACGCCTACCTCAAGTTCTTAGCGTGTCTTTCAATTATTGGTACGCGATAATGTCATTATCCATTGTCTTTCTTTTAAAGGTAATATAAAAGCAATTCATCTCCTGAATCTGGATTGGTCCAAGTATGCCCAAGAAAAGATCTCGAACAATTAATACAAGAATAAGCTTTATTAGGTGAGCAAAGAGATAATTTTCGGCTTTTTTCAAGTCTCCAATATCATGTTAATCCTCAATTCTTCTCTCAACCTCCCTGGCCTTAACAGCCGGGAAGTCATAATCAGATACTGTCGTTTATCTAACATGCTTCAGGCCCCTTATGCTAAATTGATAAATCAGAATAACCAAAAACACGAAATGAATGTGCATGAGAAAATCAACAAGGAGCAAACCTGCATCAGTCCAGCAAATTTTTAATTGGATGGCTTGGTATCAAGTATCATAGACATGGATACAGACATATTAGATTTGCCTGCAATATCGATCAACCATAAATCAAAAGAAGCTTTTCTCTATTAAATAGTAAAGAACTAAGTAACTAACTAAACTATATGATACCTTCAGAGAGAATATTTCATTGAGTTCAGAAATATACAGATAAAGATTCAATTCACTATCAGATAGAATCAGTTTGTGGAAACTAGCTGAACTGTAAATGCCAAAATATAGTTGGAGCACTAATGCTGGCTAAAGTAGATAAAGTCCTCAAGCAACAACAGCAGCCAAAATCTACTAAATTAACAGAAAGTATGATGCAGAAACTAAGTACAAAACAAAACTTCAAACCTTATAGTCAATTAATATCCAAAGAAGCTTAAACCCCAATCGATGTTCAGAATCCTAGATCATACTTTCAGTCAGTTAACCAAACCTTTAAAAATCAAAGGCAGAATATAGTACCTCGTCGTATTCCTTCTTCTCGATCTTAGGTTGCTTCAGCATAAAGTTCGTTTCCTAAACTTAGAAGAGTCGGGATGACTCCCAAGCCTAATAATTCTCGAACCAGAAACATATAATGGTGGATGTTTACGAGAAGCTTCGGATTTAGCAGAACTCCATAACCAAAAACTATACATTTTGCTGGAGAAAATGGAGCAGAAGTTGCATGGTTTCGAGTACTATCTATATGACTCTGAAAACAGTCTCAAACCTGGTAAACTTGCATTATTTAACTTGTACATTTCTTGTATTTCGCTATCACTAATGAAAGACCACACTCAACCTTATTGGGTCGGAGGAAGGGAAAATGGCATGTTGTGGACAGGGCTCTTAAATGGAGTATTCAGCTGCGTTGGAAATGGGCCAGTGAAGGAATTTGAAGTGTGAAATTCTCAAGCATGTGTTTTGGGACTCTTATCATTATATAGAGAGGGTTAACAAACAAATGGCAGATGAAATGTGGAATGACGGATTGAAGAAACTATTCTTATGCTTCTAAAGCAGTTGCTAGAGCATTTTTCTGGTGACCATATGATAGGTTTCTGATTCCTTTTAGGAGACAAGGAAAAAACAGCAGCAGTTACACGTTATGACGGACTCAGATTGTTATATGTTAGAATGATTAATTCATGATTCTTTATCAGTATGCTATGGCCAGATACTACCCCTCTCCTAATGATAAAAAAAATCCCAAGGACCTGCTCTCAAGGTTGTAAAAGCTCATTCAAGTTCGTTTAGAGAGGCTCATTAACATAAACAATATGCTCAAGTTTGACATTATTTGGTTATTGACTTTAAGATTGACATTTTTTTCCACTCTTTCTGAATGAGGATCGAATATTTCAGCTAATGACACAGCTAACTTCCTTTATCTAAACTGAAAGACTTCATTTCTGAAGCCACTCACTCCTTAATCCTTACACCACTTCCCCTTTTCTATAGTCCCAATACTACTAAAATCTTTAAATGGGACTATCAGAGTATATACTACTACAACATAAGCGTATACAACTCTCTGCTGATCTAAAAATGTAATTAACAGAAACTGATGTATGCATATACCAACAATTTGCAATTAAAGACAACAAGTAAAACTCAGTATGATAAAGACACCAAAGCAACAGAAGTACTTCACTACCCAATATGGCTCCAGAGTCGAACTAACTAAACCACGTTGAAATCAAGAGTGTTACAAAGTTCCAGTGGTATGCTCTCAGGCCATAATTAAATTAAAAGCAAGTTTAGTATCCTAGAGTTGTACAAAATTTCCAAAAAAGTGTACCTGAAAACCAGCTTGTACCATCTAGACTCTCACCTGTGCCATTTACTTCGAAATCGAGGATCCAATTCCAGATTGCAACATCAAAATTTCAATATTGATTAGAGAGTATTCATAGAATCTTGTCATTTTTCAACCTGGCAGCGAAAGTGAATATAAAGCGAAATGAAAGTAAATATAATAGTAGTGCGACAAAATCTAGCAAACACCAAAACACATTGTATCCAGGAACTCCGAGAAGACTGCAAATTTCAACTTTATTGAACTAAAAGAAGAAACTACACAGCACAAGTTTATCTGTGTGACGGAGAATAGAATAATAATCCTGAAGAACCCTACAATGAAGCAGTCTGCTTCACCAAAAATCATTACAAGTGCAAGTTCCATTTCTGAAATGATGAAACCTCTTGCTATCTCTCGCAACAATTTCCCTCCCAACTATCTTCGACATAATCTTGAACACATTGTGGCAGTCGCTACAGACACGAAGATTCTTTATTATGCGAACAGAAGCACGCGCTGGAGAAGTCAAGAAACCATGTGCAGCTGCAAGCCTCTCGCTATGACCCATAAGAGCTTCCTCCTTCGTTTCTTGATCAACATCATGGAGCACACATTTCAACTCTGGTACGTATCCAACATCTGTCATGTGAATCTTCAGGGCCCTAAGCAATCCATATAATCTCTCATTATCAGGATGAGATCTGTCTCCAGCTCGATATTCACGAACTCTGTGCCTAACATCAAGAGGACCTAGACCAACTGATTTCATCTTCTCTTTCTCTTTCCCCATATCAGAGGCATCTAGTGGTATGAGGCCTTCCCTCGATTGCTCATTCAATCGCGAGGGATCAAGAAGCTGAGCAAGCTCAGCACAATGATCTCCAAGCGCCAAATTCCCATGTACTCTGCTGAAATTCATCAAGATTTCCCATATTTCCACGGATGGTTCGACTGGCATCTTTTGAATGAACTCCATAGCTTCATCCAAGCATCCTGCAGTTCCCAGCATGTTCACTATGCAAGCATAGTGCTCCATAGAAGGAGTGATACCATAATCGTTCTTCATGGACTCAAACTGCAGCATTCCTTCAACAAAATCACCTAAATCGCCACACGCAGAAAACACCCCACAAAACATTTTCCCATCGGGCTTCAGCCCGGATCGTTTGAATTCTGTAAACAGTTCAAGGGAACCTTCTCCATAACCATTCTTAGCAAGCCAAGATATCATAATATCCCAAGAACTCAGATTACGTTTGGACATTTTATCAAAGACTTCAAAAGCATCTTCCATGGAACCACATTTTGAATACATCTCGAGAATCTGATTATACGTTCTGACTTCAAGATTAAGCCTCGACTTCACAAGTTGTTTGTGGACAGATTTAGCTTCAACATAAGCCTCATTCTCACCGCATGCTTTCATCAACGCCATATACCGAGGCAGCTCAACTCGGACGCCCTCCTTCTCGAGGAGAACCAAAAGCTCCACTGCTTCTTCCAGTCTTCCTTCCCTTGTAAATTGATCAAGAACGTCCAGTTTACTAGCGGCTCGATTCTCTTGAGCAACTTCAGCTGATCTTACTACTCCACTCTGAGATTCACTCAAATTTCTCTGGTAATTCCCAGCATTAGAATTATAAATTCCGTTAAAACTTGCCGGATGAACTCCAGCATTGTTTACATTCATACCGCCATAAGAACCCCCTCTTGAATCCTCCAACCGCACTCCGCCGTGATTTAGAGGCGCCATATTCGAAAGTCCTCCATTGTTATAGCCATTAGAGCTCACATTCTGCCCACCAAAGCTCTGACCGTAAAGCCGGTTATGAATCCCGCCCACCTCACCATGAATCCGACAATCAAAACTCGAAGAGCTAGAAACCGAATGATTCTGACCACTGCCATTACCGAATGCATGAGAGAAATTCGATCCATCATTCCCGCTTTGCCCATAAACCCTACTAGGGTTTTGGTTCTGCTCAATCCCACCTAAATTCCTTCCATAAAACGGACCATTTCGATTCAAATTCACGTAACCCGATTGATTCACAACACTATCTCCATCAAAATTGTTGTAAATGTCAGTTGATTCAGTAGCAGTTCTAAAACCCTTAACAAAATTAGGGATTTCAACCGAGCAGCAAAAATCTGAGGGATTTCTCCTCCATACCTTCACCTCGTGTCTCAGAGAACTGAGCGTGACGACCGCAGCTCTCCTGCTGTACATCGCCTGAGTAGACTCGCCCTATGCAACTCAGTGAGTCGATCGATCTTTCTAGGTCTCGGCTTCCACAATTTTACGAAGACAGCTGAAAACCTGAAATGCAGAGTGTGTGAATTTCTGGGTTACTATAAATGGGTCGGGTCCGAAATCATTTATACCCGACCCAATTAAATCAGCCCGAATTATTTTTGGGCTTAGTCCATATAAAGCCCAATAATTCAAGCCCAGATTAATTAGGTCCTTTTCTCTTTTTTTTTTGGTTGCAAATATTTGCATTTCTTCAAAGATTTAGACATTAAATATTTGATTATATCAACGTCGAATTCTTCAACAACTCAGCATGAAAAATAACTAACTATAAAAATCTCATATAAAAAATATTATAAATAAAATACGGCCGCCAACAAATTGCTGCCAACTTATTTCGTAATTTCGTCACTCAATATTCAAATATATTAGTAAATCACTTTCAAACAACTATTTTAAATAATAAATAAATGAGAGTATAAATCACAGCAATGCATTAAGCCATGGCCCAATTACAACAGCGACTAATAATTGTCATTATTTAGGGCCCCAACACATGTTACACGCCCGGCCCACATTTCATTACTACTACCTTCATCTCATATATTTAGACCACTTTGTTTTATGCACACTGAAACCTAATACAAGTTTTAAATATAATTTTGTAATATCGTTTTTTTTACGGGATACTATGATTGTCATAGTATCCCGTAAAAAAAACGATACTATAAAATTATATTTTAAAACTCGTACTAGGTTTCGGTGGAAATACGTGCATAAAGCAAAGTGGTCTAACTATATGGGATGTATGTAGTACGGAGTATTATTTATCTATTTTTTTTACTTTACTTTTTCAATTTCCTTTTTTTTTGATAAAAAAAAGTGAACAGAGAAAATAAAAATTTGTCGACATCATTTGTTAATGAAATATATATCCACGATTTTCGCGAACTATAAATCACAACCACACTCTTAATTAATTTAAAAGGGACATATTAATTTCTAAGTCATGTTTTCACACAAGTGCCTTCATTTTCCAATTTCCATAAGTACATTTGATTTTGACATTTAATTTAGCCGATGAATACTAATTTTTAGACCTCGTATGAAAGTAAAAATATTAGGAAATATAAAACGGGTATAGTATATTGGGAGAGCATCGAGTTTTGAGCAAAATAAAAATAAAACAAAAAATTAACTTTCGTAATTTAGTTGAGTGGTGGAAGGCGACGTGAAAATAATTATAGATTAATCGCCACGTAATATATCAATTAATACAAGTATTACACCAAAAGAAGTTTCTTAAGTCTTAACTTAATCACGAATTCATTTACTTTGTTCATAATATTATTATAATAATAATATATAGTCTTATTGACGCAAAAATAAAGGGCAAAGATAAGAAGTCAAATCGTAACTAATCAAGCAAGATTAGTTATTTAATTTGTTCATATCCTCTCTCTCTCTCTCTCTCTCATATCTCTCTCTCATAGATACGACAAGCTGCATGATAGGTGTTTAATTGTTTATTATATCAAAGTATGTTAATTATGTACGCATTTATCATGTGTTTATGAAAGAAAGGCATATTTTAATTTCTTTGTTAGTATTTTTTATTGGGTTTCAATTGGCGTTTGCATACACATCCATCTAAAATTCAACAAACAAATTCAAAATCCATAACACTAATTCAGCGATCAGTTTTTTAATATACATATTTATTTATTTATGGTTATGCAATCACAATTCATTCAACGTATATTCTCCAATATTAACATCAAATCAAATTCTTTTATTTTCTTTTAAACACTAAACCTCAAATAAACATTTGAATCATACAAAATTGTAACATTCTCGATATTCACATCATAATAATAATAGGGACACACTTGGGTCAGCCAGAGGCACCATGCGGACGACTAAAACACTGACATTTTTATTCATGTAGATTACCAATTTTCTGTATAAAGATTGTCACTTTTAAAAATTGACATTTTATTCGTAAAAAAATTATGTTAAAAATTAGCACTTTTATTCATATAGATTAATAATTTTCTGTATAAAGATTGATACTTTGACCCGGCCACACTATGT
Source organism: Mentha longifolia (assembly GCA_001642375.2). NCBI lineage: Eukaryota > Viridiplantae > Streptophyta > Magnoliopsida > Lamiales > Lamiaceae > Mentha > Mentha longifolia. The sequence goes on from CM038116.1 coordinate 1,698,903, forward strand.
GGCCGACCTCACCCAAATTTTTGTCATAATAATATAATTATATAATTCATATTAATAAAATTAAATATCGTAAGGGATAAAAAGAAAAAATCGAGTACAATTTTTGAAATGCAATAACACCCACGTGTTGTATACTTATATATTTAAAAAGAAATCACGTAATTTATAAAGAATTCGAGAGGGGTTGCTATCAAATTATTGATTTTAAAGTGTGAAAAAGTATAAGCTCGATATCATCTAAAGGGCAACGCACAAAGTTGAAATTTGTGTTCGTCTATTTATGATTTTACCTAATCTCAAAATTGTCGTTTTATGAATAATAAACTATAAATCAAATTATTTTTCGGAATACAATATCTCACGACGTTTGCTAGTTGATTTCATTGTATGTTCAAGATCATTTAAAAATATGACAAAATTGTTATTTGATCTATTATTATATTGAGTTCAACTACAATACACTATCGAGAATTGGACTTATAATTAATAAATTAATTAATGTATATTAAAATAAATAAGCACTTATCACGTTTGATTTGGTCAAACTCGGTATCAAAACGATAACTTTTTTCCATTATTTAAAGCTATATACGATAGTATTATAATTCCAAAAAAATAAAATATGTATAGAAAAAGAGACTTAAAAATATATGTTGTTTTATTCGAAAAGTGTACGCAATTCCCTCGAAAAATAAATAAAAAGTGCACGCAATGTTTTTATCAAATTAATTTGTATTTCTTGTCCTCAAAACATGGATATTGTTTTTAAAAAAATCTTATTTCAATTCCATCGTATATTAAAGTCCATAATGTTGGAACAAACCGTTACTACTTTATTTCGAATTCAAATAACCCAAAAATAATATTCAACATATTCATTGGCAGGCAACGAAATTCGTTCAAACATTTAATTCACAAATAAATGATGATTTTTCAAAAAATAAAAAACATAAGGGGAGCTGGTGAAAATACAAAGAAGTTGAAGGGCCAATTTGTAAAAATAAAAACAATGATAAGTATCTTATCCTGGGCCCAATGATTGAGCGTGAAAGCACGTACTTATTATCACTGTTGTAGAAACACGTGGCGAAAGCTGTCGTCTCAACAATTTGCGTGTACGTGAAAATTAACCTTAATTAAATTAATTAAAAAAATCTTTATATTTCAGGTGTAATTTACATTAGATAACGACAAACCCTCCTCAAATTATGTATTTTTAAGAAAATTAAAACCTTCTAAAAAGTAGAAAACTAAGAAAAGGCTAACAATTTTCATAAATTTTACATGAAATCGTCAAAATTTTAGCTGATAAAGTCGTCTCATTTTAGTGGTACGATTGTACAAGCTTCTATGAAAAATCGCAATAAAGTAAAAAATGAGAAAGAAAAATATAGCAAGCTAAATTTGGTTAATGAATTCATATTATAAATTTTATTTATCTTTTGATTGTTGTCGATGTAACGTACGTAGTATTAAAATTTGTCTATGCACAGTTGGAATAAAAGTGAATAATAATTATCAGCATAATTCGAATCAGTGTTCTAAAAGAAGACCGACTTGGCCGCCTAGAAGGCGTCTAGGTGCTAGAAGGTGCGGGGCCGTCCCGATTAATGGCAAGACGGTTTTCTCTAAGCGGCGGCGAATTAACCGGCATCTAGGCAGGTGCTTAGATAGTACTAAGCATGTCTAGGCAGTCCTAGGAGGGTTTAGAAGGGGCTAGTCGGGGCTTGAAGGACTGTATAATTAAATTATAAGTGAAAAATCATGAATTTTATACTTTCACTTATGGATATCATTATAAATATATGAAAAATTTGACGTAGACTTTGATTTTATACTAGGCCGTCTAGGCCGCCTAGACGTTAATCACCCCCACACCGTCCTACTAGCGTTTAGCGACTTTTAGAACACTGATTCGAATATATAATTCCGAGAAAACATACGTTAATACTTAGAGATTCTAGCTACTCATTTTCACGTAAATTTATGATTAAACCAGCGATAGGCTAATTTGTAGAAAGAAAAAAAAAAAACTATCACCATAATCTAAATGTAAACAAAGCATAATTTAATACTTAACGATACGCTCCCACGTAAACTTACCTCTAGATAACTAAACTATAGATTAATATGTAAATATGGGTAATTATTAATTTTTGTTTGTATGTAGTACATAAATACATACTACTAAAAAAAAATTTGCATCATCCAAATCCGCGATACTACCTTCAATTATAATTGTAATTTTTTTAGTTATTTTGACTATTTCTTTTTGTCGGCGCGCAATTTGATAAGTATAAAATTTGTTGATAAGAAGGAATATAGATAATATATCGGTGAATATCTCTTTTTTATTTTGGAATGAAATTGATGAATATCTTTTCGCTTGGCCCACAGTATTTTATACTTGTATTTTACAAATTATATATTTACGTATTTATAGATGGATTGATGGTCAATTTCCATTTCTCTCGGAATTAGATATACATCAGAATTCAACGCGATCGCTTCTATATTTAACTAATGTTTTTTTTTTTTTTCTAGCAGTAATTGAAAAAAAAAAAATCTAATTATAAAATGCAGATACATACTTAATTAGTGTTGTAATTAATTAGAGTAAGATTTGGATATTTTTGGGGAAAATACTCATATATGAGGAAAATATTTTTGGATAATACTCATTGAGAAAATCAGTACATACGAAATTATTAATACCCGAATATAACATAATGTGTAAAAATAAAAAATAACTTGTTAAACTTTTGTTTTTCTTTTATATCGCATTTAATTTAAAGTAAAGAAAGAAAAAAAAAGAAGGCGAAAAAAAAAATGCCACCGAATATTTGACTTATGTGAGTCGGAACGCTAATAAGCATATGCTGGAAACAGCTGGCATATTCTGGATGGCGCTACGTTGCAATGGATGGTCAACCACACCATCTTATTTATTTTTATTATTATATTATTAATGCACAAAGTCATTTTCAACCATAAAAATAATAAATAAAATCACGTTCCACGTAAGAATTTCTAAAAGAAATATTACATTTTATACATAAAATATATATATTTTTTTCTACAATGGTAAAGAATAGTTTAGAAATTGACATATTAGTATCGGTAAATTGATTTGGTATGGATGAATTGATTTGGTACTCGATCTAAAGAGGGGATTAAATTTTCAAAATTTGATCAATTATTGAGCGTTGTATATATACATGTATAATCAAAAGTTCGAAATTCTAATAAAATATTTCTTCCATTATACCAAGTTAACATCTTCTTCAATTTTTACTATATCGGGCTTTATTTTCCACTTCGACTTCGTGCATGATGAATTTGAAACCCTCATTCTTCTTTAGTTTATGTACTTCAATTATTCACACTAAAAAAAAATATCACTCCAAAACAGTATACTATTCCACCTCGGACTTCATCATCAAAATGTAATTAAATCTCGATGCGAGATTTTACGACAACTACATACAACCTTGCAACTATATACAACCTTGTGTTTGTTGGATGTACTAAAATGAATTTTTGAGCGTCTAACAAATATATATATATATATATATATATATATATATATATATATATATATATATATGACTTCGTTCCCTTACATGTACTAAAACGGACAATTTAAGAAAATTATTGAAACAAAAAATGGTGGACAACATAGAAATAGAAATTTATATTTGTATTGATTAAATTATTTTTGATTTTATTAAATGCAATTTTTATTTTTGAATGGTTAAAAAATATATTTCAATGTAAAAAAATAAATCTAAATTGATATATAAATAGTTAAAAGGAAAAAAGAATATATGATTTTACAATTAAATTTCACCAAGCTCGCATTAAATATTTTAATACTAGTATTTCATAAATAAATAAACATTCATAGATAAATATAATTGCGTTTCACATAATATTAACAATTTTTATGTTAAAAAATAAAATAAAATATATATATATATATATATATATATATATATATATATATATATATTAACAATTTCTTGGCCTAAAAGACATGATATTCATGGTTGGCTTATAATATTAAGTCTCATAATTATCGAGCAACTGCTGCAATTAATATAACCTATTTTTATTAATTAATTATTTTCGAAAAAAGGAAACTTGCTTCAAGAAATAAGGTGTAAAATATCGACTACTTTTAAAAACGAACACACCCAATAATTAGATAGCTATAGAATAATAAAATTAAATATAATATTCCTTATTCTCTCTACACGCCATTTTTTTTTTGTGGACGCAGTCGCCGGAGCTTTGCTTCTCAATCTTCTCTCTCGATCTACGCACAAAAACGCCTTATTTCGACCTCTTCCTGCTCAATCGACAGCGCTGCTCCCATACTTTCTGTTATTTCTGTGATTTTTCCGATTTTTTGCGATTTTTTTAGGTGGAGAACGGCTCTCATTGTAGTGAAAGCAGAGCTGTATTTTTCGATTTTGATGCGTTTATGTGCGGATTGAGTTGTTTGCCGGAGTTAGGGTTTATGGTGCGGAGTTGACTTCAGCTATTTTTTGGCTGGAGAATTTGTATGCGATAATTGGATTTGAGAAGCCCGAGCTCGAGGCTCGGGAATGGGAAGTATGGCCTTTGAAACTGAAACGGAGGTACCAATCAATGTGGAGGCGAGCTTCGGCGCCGTTGGTGGTGGCGGCGGAGGCGGCAGCGACGGCAAGTTTCAGAAATTCATGCTCTACGAAACTCGTTCGGTATAACTTTTTGATCTCGTTGTTCTTTGCTTGTTTGGGCGTGGATTGTTGTTACTGTTTTATTTTGTTTGACTTCGTGAAAGTGATGCTGGCTTTGATTGGTGGAGGTCCGTTTCTCTTCAAAAATCGAGGAACTGGTTTAGTTTTTCGATTTTTATGCGTAGTGATTTGTTTTTCTTGAATGAGTTAGAGCTATTATGTATGTTAACATCAGATTTTAATCTATTTAGCTGTGACCGTTCGAAGAGTAGAGTGTTCAGATTTGTTAGCAGTCTTAAGGTTGCTGAAGCTTACTGTTATGGTTTCTTGTTATACATTATGTTCCTCGAACCCTTTTTACTCATGTTCTTGATCTTTTCGGCCGAGAAGAGGTGTGATAACATGATTTTTAGGAGAGTAATAAGTCCAGATTTATTGATAATTTTGTCTCGAAAAGCTCACTATTTTGTTTTCCCCATGTTTATACAATCAGCTTACTCATTTTTTTCTTCATGTTGTAGAACTTCTACATGTTTGGATTCGAGAGGAGAAAAAAGTATTGGAAAGTGTTGAAGATAAGTAGACTAGAGCAATCTGAGCTTAGTGTAGTTGAAGATTCAACAATGTACACACAGGAAGAACAATCCGAGCTACTGCAACGAATTGCTGACGGAAACAAGTCTACCGGTGGATTGAAATTCGTCACCACATGCTATGGAATTGTTGGTATGTTATATCTTGACATTATAGTATTGTGAACAATTTGACTCTATTCTATCGGTTAATGTGACTTGCTTGATGTTTTTTTTGTTGTGGTCAGGATTCATAAAGTTCTTGGGACCTTACTATATGATTATTATCACAAAGAGACGGAAAATTGGCACGATTTGTGGTCACGCAGTATATTCTGTTGCCAAGAGCGAGATGATACCAGTACCTCATCCTTCCGTGCATTCAAACATGGCTTATTCTAAGAACGAGAACAGGTCTTTTGCCAATTCAACGTGTAAAAAGTCGCAATGTTATTATGAGAGGACAAAACTATAATATATTATGCTTGTTATGTTTCTTTGTTCTCTTAAAATAGTTTCTATTAAGCTATTTAGTGCCCTGTTTTTGTTATAGCATATTTTGTCAGCTCTACATTTCGGTGTTGATCTCTGTAATATATTTCGATTCGAATGCACCTTCTTTATTGTTAGTCATATGAATTGTGTACGCCGTTCTAGTGTTATTCCTTAGATAAAGGATGATGCAATGGTCATTTATTCCTTTCCGAGACATCTTAAGCAAAATACTTAGTTTCTTAGTTTCTCTAGCGTTGAAATAGTTAAATTTTGTTAGTGCCCGTTGCCAGTTTTTCCCAGTGAATGTGCAGGGGCAAACCACATTGGTGGTGTGCTGTTAATTTATCGTGTTGAATGAGGCAAGGTATCATCAGAGAGTTCAGGGGACATCTTTTGCCTTTAGTTTTTTATGACGTTTAGTTTTGGTGTTTTATATCTTACTTTTGAATTGGACTTCTGCTGACTCATTTTGTTTGTCTTTTCTTTTTGTTGATAAATAGATACAAGAAGCTTTTACGCAATGTGGATCTTACCAAGGACTTCTTTTTTAGCTACTCCTATCATGTTATGCTCAGTCTTCAAAGGAATCTAAGCAAGCATGAAACGGGATTAATGCTCTATGAGACAATGTTTGTTTGGAACGAGTTTTTAACCCGTGGTATTAGAAATCAACTAAAGAATTCAGTGTGGACTGTAGCCTTGGTTTATGGATTCTTTAAACAGGTAATTACTAGGGTATAATTTCATATATTTATGTATGATTCGTGCTGTGTATCAGTTTCTCTTGACATGCTTTTGTCTACTCCTTATCTCATATGTTTGAGTTTTTTCTGCGTGTATGATTGTAAGTACTAACTGGATTTTTGGTATTGTATCTTTAACAGGTTAAACTCTCAGTATACGACCGTGATTTCAGTCTGATCCTCATTGCTAGACGATCCCGTCACTATGCTGGCACCAGGTATTTGGTTTTCTAGCTTTATTAATATAATTTTAGTCTCTTCTTTCTGCTTTCTGTAGAATAAGTGTCAAGCAGAAACCATTTTGCAATGTCATTTTTCTACCACAATTCATTCTTACATGTTTTAGACCCAAGGCCTTGTAAAGTACTTGAACAGAGTCAGTTATTATATAGTGGATCACGTGGCCTGCAATCAGCTGGGAGATAAGATTCTCTTCTTTGCATTAACATATTTAATCCTCGTGTTTGTGACACAGATACTTGAAGCGTGGTGTTAATGAAAAGGGTCGCGTAGCAAATGACGTTGAGACCGAACAAATAGTGCTTGAGGAAGTGGTGGGAGGAAGACCCAGACAAATTTCTTCTGTTGTGCAAAACCGGGGTTCGATACCCTTATTTTGGTCACAAGAGACCTCGAGATTGAATATCAAACCCGACATCATATGTATGGCTTGTAAACTGATTGATCTACTCTTTAGTGCTCATTATACACTCTTCTGACTCTATATATTTATACAGTATCAAAGAAGGATGATGCATATCAAGCCACCAAGCTTCACTTTGAGAACCTTGCTAAGAGATATGGGAATCCTATCATTATTCTTAATTTGATTAAGGTATATTTTTTTCATTTCACTGTTGCGTTGATTCTGCTGATATGGCAGAATTTTCCTTTACATTATCCTAATAGAGACACTTGTTCAAAATCCTTATTAAAATTCTGTTTCTTGTTTGCTAGACTCGTGAGAAGAAACCCCGAGAATCTCTCTTACGTGCAGAATTTGCTCATGCTATTGAAGTCATCAACAGAGATCTTGCACATGAAAATCGCTTGAAGTTCCTTCATTGGGATTTGAGTAAACACTCCAGAAAGTATAAACACAAAATTCTTCCTCTTTGCTTTTCTTTATTTTGTTTCACTTTTGAATATTGTTGACTCATGATCTCTCTGTCTCTACAGCAAAGCAGCAAGTGTGCTGGCATATTTAGTCAAAGTAGCAGCTAACGCATTGGATTTAACTGGTTACTTCTATTGTGAGTTACCCCCGTTTCCAAGGTGAGGAATGCAGTAGAACCAACCATTGCTGCATTAACTAGGGCATTCACTTCCATAAAAGCATTCATCAAAACCATTACTTCTATTCCTTTTCTATCACATGCATTTTGATAACTGGTCGATTCTTCTACAGCCAACTCCCATGCAGTAATAATTGCAATGAAGATGAAGACATTTTTGACGTGAGTGAGGATGTTCATGATGCAAATGCTGAAGATAGCATTGGTGGCGATGATTTGAATGGTAGTAATGTTGTTAAGCTTCCGTTGTTTCAGAAAGGGGTGTTAAGAACAAACTGTATAGATTGTTTGGACCGAACAAATGTTGCTCAATATGTGTTTGGGCTCGTTGCTCTTGGTCATCAGTTGCATGCATTAGGGTATATCGATAGTCCTAGTATTAGTTTAGACTCCACATTAGCAGATGATTTGATGAAGATTTATGAGGCCATGGGCGACACTCTTGCTCTGCAATATGGTGGTTCTGCAGCGCATAATAAGGTAGATTTAAAAGCAATTTCTCTTCATCATTATGGGTCAAGGGTTCTTATTTGTTGAATTATCCAATTTTATTTGCACCAAAAAACTTTAAGAAGATACTCTACTTTTGGTTATTTTACTTCCTTCTGTTTAATTACTTTACTTTTTGCTACATTGAACAGATCTTCTCCGAGACGAGAGGCCAATGGAAAGCAGCGACTCAATCCCAAGAGTTTTTAAGAACTCTTCAACGCTTTTATAGTAACGCCTACATGGATGCTGAGAAACAAGATGCCATAAATGTGTAAGCCAATTGGTCCTCCCAAATAAATGTCAAATATATTTTGTTAAAGCTGATCCTTTTTAGGTTTATTATTACTATAATTATTCATTTCGTGTACACAACCATTTGCTATGTAGCGCGTTCAATATATTTATAATATCCTTTAATTGTTTGTGAGCAGGTTTCTGGGCCATTTTCAACCACAACAGGGTAAACCAGCTCTATGGGAGCTGGATTCTGATCAACATTACGGTGTTGGAAAGCGTGGTTCTGATTTCGCAGCAGAAAATGCTAGGTACTTTTTATTGTTTTATTTTGAAAGTATTAGAATCTTCTTTTAACTTGTGGATACATGACTTGTGAATTCTACATATTTTTCATATTGAATGATTAATGGGATTTTGAATATAAACATTAAACAACTCCCAAATACTTATCGAGAGAAATGACATACCCCAATGGTTCACGTACTTGATAGTGTATCATGTTTTGCCTTGCTAATGACAAAAATCACAAACTTGAAGGTCAATAATCAAAAGATCGTTATCCGATGGTAACATTCTTTGTGATAGCAATTCACCCATTGTTGAAGAGAAGGTCCTTCAAATGGATAACTGTGAAAGGCCGTTGCATGCGGAGATTCAAGGCAGTAATGCCGGTCTTTCAGAATCAACTCCAGAATTTTCAACTTGTGATAATGCCTTATCTTATGCTCGGTATGATTTCAAATTTTCACAAGAAAATGATTCGCTTCTTGTGGTGATCTATTCATTATACATGTCCATGTATGCGTCTATGTGCTAGATTGGAAAAATGTCTTTGATTCTCACATTATGAGTTGGTATATTTTATTGATGGTCAAACGGTGGCTGCTGCATTTCTAGGTATACTCCCTCAATGTCGCGTAAGCAGCTTTTCCCCGACTCGCAACAGGAACACTATCTTGAAAACGAGAACACATATTTCGTTGGCCGTGGAGATTCATTTAATTGTTCCAACTTTCTTGATGTTGATTGGCTATCTTCTTCTGGAAACTCATGCGAAGAGGAAACATATGAAAGGTAACCTTTACATTCTGCAAGCGGTGTGATTGAGAAGTAAGACAATCATTGTTCCAACACTGTAGCTGCATTGATCTTGATGTTGTTTCGATATATCTTGCTCAATACTTTTAGATAATGGACTCGAACAAATGCAGAGTTGCTAATCATATCTAAGTATGCCTTCAACCCTTTACAGATCATTGCTAATCGGGTCACCAAGTGTTGGCATGTCTTCGGGCGAAATCAAAATGGAACCATCCTCGACTTATCAGTCTGGATCAAGCCTTAAGGTCAGTTCACTTCCAATTTTTTTCAGTCTGTTAGCCTTGAAAGAACTACCAAATTTGGTTTCCATCATCTAAGTTTCTGAACCAACACGTTTCTCAACAACGTTCAATCATTCTAGGGGAAGGAAGTAGCCAGCGGTGACCTCGGATATGGCTCAACAAGCTCCTCTCTCAACCTCACTGAATTTTCCGACAGTTTTGTGCAGTGGGTTACCCATGGCAACATGCTTTTTCCTTGAAGTCTGCAAAGACATGTGAAGCCATTGTTTAACTTTACGGATCCATCCGAAGGATGTCGATCAATGACCGAGAAAATAAATGGCAAAAATCGAAAAAACTAGCGAAGGAAAATGGATGAAGAAATTTTGGTACAGAGGTTTTCTGAAAAATTGTACATTTTGCACTACTAATTTTACCGGTCGAGTAATTATTCATAACCTGAGAGTACAGATAATAACTCTGCAAATCTGCAGTTTTTTTTTTTTTTTTTTTTTTTCTACCTTGAATTTCTTTAGCCTCTGTAAATATTAGTTGCTTTCTATCTGTTGCTGGGATTCTAGACTTCTTCGATTATGTACATATTCATTATCCATTTTAAATTTCATTTAATGTACTCATTTTTCTGTTTCTTGTTGACTTTGATACGATTTTGTTTATTTATTTTATAAATTAAAGTTTATTTTGGTTGATACGTAAATGTATGTTTCAAGTTTCTACTGGTGCAGGTTTTTGTATCTTCTTACAAGCTATCTATTTCAAGTAAAGAGTCGAAGATGGCATAATCGAATTATAAATCTTGTAAATATAAATATCAAGAATTCGTAATTTTCTTATGTCTCAAGTCTTCTTCTTATTATTATTATTTTCTAGTGTTTGTAAATTCTCGGTCGATTAAAATACTACATGATGTATCAAGTGAGATTTAAATTTTATTGTATCATCCATTTTTTGGTATATTGAATGTGTACTGAAATACTATAAGTATGTATATCACGGACGATGAGAGTATTATATTGACACCTCAATCATTCAACAATATGAACTATTTGATCCTAAACTAGGCGGTTTCAATATGCTCAATAAAATTAAACAAAATGAACCGGTCAATCCAAAACTAGTCGGTTTCAGTATGTTCAATAAAATCAAGCTTGAGAATTGAAAGAATTAAAGCTTAAACCAAACTATTTTCATCTCAACTTAACTTGGGCTATATTTGCAGTAAGGCTTCATACATAAAATTTGCACTAAGCCCAATAATAGGCATTATATTTGTATTAAGGCCCAAAATTAAGGCCCAATAGTTGTCCCATTTACATAATTACATTAACACAGTCATACAATCGGTGTTAATTCATTCGTCGTCTTCATCGCGACGTCGTTTAACTGCTACAAAAACCCTTAAACCCTTTTATTCTCAACCGCAGTTCACTACACCAGTCCAATCACCCGAAAATGGTCGCCGTGAAAAAAACTAAACCCCCAAAGGACGGCGGCGGCGACGCCCTAGTCTCCGACGTAGCTGCCTTCGCCTCCACTCTCGGTTTCTCCTCCTCCGCCGCCCCCTCCTCCGGCTTCAACGACGCTGATTTCCGGAAAACCGGCTCCTTCAAAACCCCTTCCCAACCAGCCCCACGGAAACCACCGCCGCCGAAAAATTCCGCTGTCAAAAACACTAAGCCGAACCCCAACCCCAAGGGCAAGCAATTTCCTAAACCGGCTCAAAGGTCAGCTCAAAAGCCAGCTCAAAACCAGAAGCGCGATTTTAGGAGCAGTAATCTGCCGGAGGTGCATGATGATGGTAAGTTCAAGAATCTCCCGAAGCTTCCGTTGGTGAAATCGAGCGCGCTGGGAGTGTGGCACGGCGACTTGGCGGAGCTGGAGGAGAAGTTTATCGGGAAAGATAAGAAAATTGAGTTTAAGAATGTGGAGGAGTGGAAGGGTTTGGTGGAGAAGAAGAAGGAACTAGGGGAGCGCTTATTGGCTCAGTATGCGCAGGAGTATATGTCTTCGCGAGGGCAGCATGGGGATATTAAGATGCTTTTTACGACTCAGAGGTCAGGTACTGCTGCGGATAAAGTTTCTGCCCTGTCTGTTCTGATTGGGGATAATGCAGTTGCCAATTTGAGGGCGTTCGATTCGATTTTGGGTAATGTGTTTCTTTTTGATGTGTTCTTCCTTGTTTTGGGTTGCAGTTCGTATTGTGTTTGGATTGAAGACGGTTTTTGTGTTCTTGGATTTTCAAGTTAACGGTTTGAAAGTTTTGATATGCAGGAATGGTGACTTCAAAAGTTGGGAAACGCCATGCATTCGCAGCCTTTGAAGCTCTGAAAGAAATGTTTCTTATGTAAGTTTGCCTAGTCCGCTAGTTTATAATTGTTGATTAATCGAAACTGATGTATGATAAATTCTTTTTGCTAGTCTATTACCAGATCGCAAGCTGAAAACTCTAGCTCAGCGTCCTTTAAATCACCTCTCTGATACAAAGGATGGTTACTCTCTATTACTCTTTTGGTGTTGGGAGCAATGCTTGAAGGACAGGTATCCCTCGTTTTATTTTCTCATTTTTGGATTCTAGTTGGGTCGGACTTTGAAATATGATGCATATGTGCAAAATAATTCGATAGAATGAGACAATCTTTGTTGATTGAATATATAAGTGGCACTGTTTGATTTGCAGGTATGAGCAATTTGTTTCTGCTCTTCAGGAATCTACCCTTGATGTACTAGTTAAGCTCAAAAGCATGGCACTAAAGGTCAGCATACCACCTTCTCATGTCCCATCCAGTTGTTCCATTTATATTTGCACGTTTTAAGGATAAGAAGCTTGCTATTTAGTTAATTCTTGCTCCTAGTTATTTGAAAATAAGTTTGACTCATGCAATTACGAAGATAATCTGGTTTAATATGTGGATCAGTCGATGACTGTAGTTGTATATTACGAACCACACTAGCACAGTAGATTATTTGCTGTAACTGATCTCAGTTGGACAGAAAGAGAAATCCTTAATACACATGTTTGATTTAATGCTTCAGATTATATATACATTGCTGAAGACCAAATCAGAACAAGAGCGCAGATTGCTATCTGCTTTGGTGAATAAGGTACATCTAGAATCTCTGTGTGTATAAGGTATGCAGGACCAGTTAAGTTTTCAACAATTTGGTCATTCTTCAATCCCTTGCAGCTTGGGGATCCTGATAACAAAGTTGCGTCTAATGCTGATTATCACTTGGCAAATCTTTTAGCTGAGCATCCAAATATGAAGGTGATTTTTCGTCTTTGTACCTTAAGCTATGTTCCTTTGTTTTGGGGGTATAGATAAATCTGGTCATCATTAGGAGGCTTTTCAATTTCCTTCTTTAAAGTTTCTTGTGGATGATGTCTCTAGTAGTAAATCGCTTATGAAGTAATAAGTATATGCTTTTTCTTATGCATGTCTTAGATGCCTTTCCCATACTTATGATGTGAAGAAATTAAAGAGCTTTTTCTTTTTCTACAGGCGGTGGTAATCGATGAAGTGGATACTTTCCTTTTTCGACCTCGTCTTGGATTACGAGCCAAGTATCATGCTGTATGGTCTAATCAAATTTCGTCATGATTTCACTGTCAATTTAAAGTTATTGCATGCTAAAAGATGATAAGATAACATGTGTCCATAACTCCTCTGGATTTGCTTTTAAGTATATCCGGTTAGCTTGAATGTTAAAATATGATACTACCAGCTTATTCTCTTATGGATGGACAGGTGAACTTCTTGACTCAAATCCGTTTGAGTCACAAAGGAGATGGACCTAAAGCAGCAAAGCGGTTGATTGATATTTATTTTGCCCTTTTCAAGGTCTGAGGTTACTTACCCCTCTATAATCAAATGAATATGCTGTGTTTCAATTCTCGGTATTGAATTTTTAATTTTAAATGTCATTTGCTCCTTCAGGTTTTGATATCTGAGGCTTCAACAGCACAATCAGCGGAAAAGAATGACAAAAAACCTTCTAGCTCTTCCAAAGAGAATAAAACAAAACCCTCATCAGAGACACATATTGAAATGGATTCGCGGTTATTATCAGCTCTTTTAAGCGTATGTAAAATTATCTCCTTTTCTTTTCTAGTTAACATGATGAACTAGATATATCTGATACCTTTTCTTTTGTATGGGAGTAGAAGCTGAATTGATTGAGTTGAAGCCACAGCCAAAAACACTTTAGTAATAGGCTTAGTGTCCAATTGAAACCTTTATGTAACTATCGTTATGATCGTTCGGGAGCAGACTATTACTAGTTCCTCAGTGTCAAGAATTTCAACTAAATATTGAATGAAAGAGCTGTTTTTACCTTTCGGTTTCCAAAGTTTACTTATTATGTGCCTCTTGATTGCCTATTTCTGTAATCTTATGTGGGCTATGATATATACGTCTATTATGCAAGACTTCACAATTAATTTATTGAAAGATAACCTTTCTTCTGATGCAGGGTGTCAATCGTGCTTTCCCATTTGTGTCTAGTGATGAAGCTGATGATGTAGTAGAGGTCCAGACACCACTGTTGTTCCAGCTGGTATGTCTTCGAATGCCAAGAGTTTCCTTTGGTTGTTACATGATTTGAGTATGAATGGTCTGTATCCGAAATAGTATCTCATATCAGAACATATGTGTTCTCTGATCAGGTTCATTCTAAGAACTTCAATGTGGGAGTCCAAGCCCTGATGCTTCTTGACAAAATCTCATCTAAAAATCAAATTGTTAGTGACCGGTTTTATCGTGCCTTGTACTCAAAATTGCTGCTCCCAGCTGCAATGAATTCTTCCAAGGTCAATAATATTATCTACTATCTCTTTTGTTAGATAATGCCTTCAATTCATTTTGTTCATTTGTAATCTAGATGTAACTATCAAATTAATCTATCAAGCAACGCACATGGCCTTTGTAGTTGATGATTGCTTTATTTAAGGTTTTGTGTAATTTTTATCGACACAAATTACCCTTATAGCTCATGCGTTAGATTTACTCTTGTTTTGTTCTATAACCACAGGAAGAAATGTTTATTGCACTTCTGTTGAGGGCAATGAAGAACGATATCAATATAAAGCGTGTAGCTGCATTCTCAAAGCGTCTACTGCAGGTTTGCATGATTACCTCATTTCTCCATTCAGGCTGGTTAAGGCTTGGTGATAAAACTTTTATATAAACACATGCACTCAATACACATCTATGTATGTGTATCTGTGCGTACATATGTTTGCCAGTTTAAAAAGTTTGATATTATGATATTACAGCTGATTAGGACCTCCCAAAAACTTTTATTCGGATATTATTTGTCAGATCCTGTTACTTGTGAGAGCAAATTCTGTTATGCTATATTAACAGCTTTATTATAACAGGTTGCCCTACAGCTGCCCCCTCAGTATGCTTGTGGATGCCTCTTTTTGCTTTCTGAAGTTCTCAAAGCTCGTCCTCCTCTTTGGTAGGCTAGTTTCTTGTAGAAAATAACCTCCTAGTTCTGTAAAGATAAAACAAATCTTTCAAGGTTGAAGCTGGAACTTGTTTTATCTTCTAGGAATATGGTGCTTCAAAGCGAGGCTGTTGATGCAGATGAAGATATTGAGCATTTTGAAGATATTAAAGAAAATGATGGCAATCAGGTGATTTCTACATCAGGTAACAGTGACAACAAGGGCCAGGTAGCTGAAACAAGTCATGCATCTGATGATGATAGCGAGGAATCCTTACGTGAAGATGGTTCTGCGAGCTCTGATTCTGAAGGGGAAGGTGAAGCAGATGATTTATTTGGGGAAGATGGTTCTGATAAAGCTGTGAAATTGAATTCAAAAGGGGATAGTGAAGTAGACAGTAGTCATCAAGTCCCCACACCAACACCTGGAGGTTACGACCCACGCCACAGGGAACCTAGTTATTGGTAATTTCAGTTCTTGAGCCTATCCGAATTTCTTCAAAATGTTGTGCATGCATACACGAGAAGTAAAATTCTTGAAAAACAGCTTTTATAGGAATAAGACTGATGTGTTATGTGCAGATCCTTGAGAGTTCATTTCATTTCTGAATAATTCTTATTGCCAAACAGCAATGCAGATCGGGTTGCCTGGCGTGAGCTGACGGTTTTTGCTTCACACGTGCACCCTTCGGTAGCTGCAATGGCTAAAACCCTTCTCTCTGGAGTGAACATTGTGTACAATGGTAATCCTATTAGTGATCTCTCACTTGGTGCTTTCCTGGACAAGTTCATGGAGAAGAAACCGAAGCAGAGCACATGGCATGGCGCCTCCGACATCGAACCTGCCAAGAAGGTTAGTACCCATTCTTTTCTTGAAAATTGTATGCTTAGAGTTATTCAAGTTACTATGACTAGCCATGAATGAGTTTCATTTCCAGCAATGAAAAATCCATCTATATCTTTTTCAGATCGATATGAACCATCAGCTGATAGGACCGGAGATTCTGATGTTAGCTGAAGCTGACGTGCCCCCGGAGGACGTGGTCTTCCACAAATTCTACATGAACAAAAAGGACTCCTCTAAGAAACTGAAGAAGATGAAAAAGAAGAAGAAGACAGCCGAGGAAGAAGCTGCTGAAGAGATATACGCTGTTGCCGGAGATGACGATGAAAGCGACAACGAGGAGATCGAAAACGTCTTGGACGCAGCCAACCCTTCGGACAGTGATCATGATTATGATGATCTCGATGACGAAGATGACGAAGACTTGATAGCCGAGGCGAGCGACGGAGAAATCGAGCTCCCCTCAGATGAAGGATCCGATGGAGGTGAAGCTGGTTCAGACGGGGAAAGTGATGATGATGATGATGACATTGCTGAGGGACAAGCTGAAGACGGAAGCGACTTCGATGAAGAAATCGAGCTTGCTGAAGACAGCGACATCGATGAAGGCTTCGAACTAGAGAAGAAGAAGAAGACGAAGAAGCGAAAATCGTGTAAAGCTCCCGGAGCTTCGCCTTTCGCCAGCCTTGAAGATTATGAACATTTAATGGAGGATGAAGCTCCCGAAACGGATGCACCCACAGAGAAAAAGAAGCATAAGTCGAAGAAGGATAAGAAGAAGAGAAAATTATCTTAGTAGCTCTGCCTATGCAAAAACCATGCAGAGTTTGTTTATTTTTTTCGAATTTTTACGTCTATTATTCATTGTTGTAATAGGTATATTTGTTCTTTTAGGGGAATTTTGTTTTGTTCACATTGCTTTTCTTCTCCCCTGTATAAGATAATTTGAGATATTCTTTTACGATATTCCTTCCGTCCTGTCCCATTTGGCTCGATCTGTCCCGTCCCATCCCATTTGGTCATGTTTCATTGATCTGTTTGTATATATTTATATATTTATTTTTATATATTTATTGTGGACTTGATAAAATTAAATGACAAGAAATAGGAAATTAGAATATCATTAGCTAACAAAGTTCCACTTTACATCGAACTATAACTTCCTAAATACTAACAAACACTTGAAATCATCACTCATAATTCTAACACAAAAGGCTACTAATCTACGCCATTTCAAGAAATGGCGACCTCGATGGACTTGGGTTTGGGCGGCGGCGGCAGCTTCTCCACCACCACCGTCAGCACCCCATTCTCGCACTTGGCGGTGATCGCCGACGTGTTGCAATTATCCGGCAGCCGGAATTTCCTCGTCAGCTTCTGGGGCAGCCGCCGCTCCAGCCTCACGTACTTGCACCCTTCTTCATCCCCTTCCTCTCTCTTCCTCTTGCCGTTGCTCTTTATCACCAGCGTATTCTCCTCCTCCACCGTCACCTGCATTTCGCAATCATCCATCATTCAATCCATCGGTAAAAAATTTCTTCATCACGATCCAACACCGAGTTTAGATGGACTCTGTACCTGAATCTCAGATTTGGACAGCCCGGGAACGTCCAAGTAGAACACGTACTCCTTCGGAGTGTCGAGGATGTCTGCCGGGAAAGTGGCGCCGCCGCCGCCGCGGCTGCCGTCGCTGTGGCGCGAGGTGGAGTGGATTATCTTCTCGAGGGCCTCCGGGAAATTCAGCAGCTCGGTCATTGCTTCCACTACAGAGCTCATCTCTTGCTACTTTTCCGCGAATGATTCAAAAGGAGCTTTCAAAGATTTGCAGGTGTTCGATGAAATGCCGTAACGAAACTCAGATGATTTGCCGCTTGCTGAAGACGAAGTGAGCTTTAAACTGAAAGACTGAAAATTCGAGAATTGTTGGAGAAAAGTCTAGAAACTACAGGCAAAGCCTAGCAACGCGACACGTGTCGAAATTTAAAATAAAATAATTTGCTTAATAAATTGAAATCGCTAATTAGAAAGCGTGCTGCCTACCACCAGAAGAAACTCTCTCATCTCGTGACGGCGTCGTTTCGTTCCCTTTAATTTAACTTATTTCCACCTTCAATTCCTCAGTTCAGCTAGTACTGCGCTAGAAATGTGTGAAGGAATCATCAGAGCTTCAAAAAAGGAAGATTTAGAAGAGAAGTATTTCGTATGCGATTGCAGGTAATTTCTTTTTTCGTCAATTTTAGCAGCTCAGATTACGTGAAGATAAATTGCTTTTCGATTTCAGAGATTCGTGTGAATTAATCGAGAAGATGTCGAGGTTTCGTGGATTGTGGCAAGCTTCTGTTAATGCAACTAAGAGAGGTAATCTTTTGTCAATGCGAAATTGTTTGATCTTTC
Organism: Mentha longifolia; assembly: GCA_001642375.2. NCBI lineage: Eukaryota > Viridiplantae > Streptophyta > Magnoliopsida > Lamiales > Lamiaceae > Mentha > Mentha longifolia. The sequence goes on from CM038116.1 coordinate 1,717,490, forward strand.
CCTTTCTTGAGGTGGGGGTTTAGTTCCTTGTTTTGCCAAATTATTCGCATTGTAGTGCTGTTTATATGAATTGATTTCTTTAGTTAATTAAGGTTCATGAATAAATCTAAGAAGAACTTCATGTGTGAATTCTGCAGTGTTAAGTATTAATGAAAACGTTAACTTGGATCGGTTTTGTTTTGAGAAGAGCAAATATGGAGAACTCAATGTGTAGCCTTGTTGATGATTGGGTTATGAAGAGGATGGGTTATGCCTCTCGTAGTTGTTTTTTTAGTATACTAAGAATCGACTCGGATCGTTTCTAGAGTGTTGGTTAGATAATAACTCTCCCTTTCCTTAGAGCAACGCATAGAAATGTAGTGCTAAGTGTTGCTGTTTTCTTTCGTCTTGCAGCTCTTACGTGGAGGCCTGAAGATTTGCTTCCTCCAAGCGAAAGATACATATTTAAATTTGACTCAAAAGAGGAGCTAAAGCGATGGCATTTGTATGCAGATTCTGAATTTAATGGTATTAGTTTAGTAAATTTCCATGTTCGTTTAAAGAATTCTTTTCTGTTCTATTTGTCTGTGTGCAACTTAAGCAGAGATGAAATATGTGCTTTAACTGTGGTGAGATGATGCCAGTTTCTCAAGAACATTCAAATAAAAGTGGTATTTCAGTTGGTATTGGTACTTCGAAAGAAAATCTCCTATACTATTTGTCGGATTAGTAATATGTAAGCTCCAAGTGAGTGGTATTTGTATACAAAATTTGCTGAAATAACAAAGAAAAAATAGAAAGAAGGACAATTACAGATACAAGACTCTAAAAATGGCGAAAATTACCTTTTCAGGTTTGTCATCAGCGTCGCTGCATATAAAAGAATCTACCAATGGATCAGGTGGTACTGGTTAGTAAGATATCCTTCCTCTCATATCATTGTCTCGTCTGAATTTTTGTTTGATTTTTTCAGAAGTTGGTGAAAAATTATCTTTTTGCATTCAAATTCCCTTTAACTGGTGGTAGGGGATCACCAGTTTCCTATTTCATACTAAATATATTGATGAAAACTTAAATCTTCTTAAGAAATGTTAAATTGTTTGTACGAGTACGTTACGTCACCATGAAAAAGGTCTTATATATCATCAGCAATTATGAATTACTTCTAGGTAGGTGCAGTCTTTTCAAAATCTCATATTGCTGATAACACTTGTCTACTCATGAAAGCTAGTACGATTGCCTTTACTAAATTTATCGTTCTTCTCTTTTTTTTTCTTACTAAAACTTCATAGGTGTATTCTCTGGAAACCTATCCTTGGATGTCACTGAAGGTTCTAAATGGAATATAAGTAGAAGTGGATTCTGCGGGATGAGATCTAAGAAGGTAATTTTTTGAGTATGCTGGAGAAATAGAGATCAAGTAGCACTTATCAGTTAGATGTCTTCAAATTGATTTTGTTCATAATGGTTCCTATGACATAAGTTTTTATTGTGAAATTGGAACGATAAGGATTCAGCTTTATCTATGTTTTCAACCAGTAAATGCTGTAGTGCCAAAGTTTGAGTCACATTTTCATACTCACTCGGCCTTTGCCCTCGAGTACATAAAGTTTTTATACCACCACCTTCATTTTTACTGTTTTTGCAGTTTGATGGCTTCATTGATCTGGATGGGTACGACACATTGGCTCTAAAACTTAAAGGAGACGGACGATGCTACATTTCTACTGTGAGCATTTTGACTCTATTATGAACGTTGGGAGACATCCAAGAAGCTTTTCTATTTTTAAGCTTTAAGTGGGTTTAGTTCAATCGTGTGCAGTGTTAATGATGCTTAGATGAGGAGTAACAAGCTAATCGAAGATAATTCTAACTTCAATGTAGATTTACACAGAGAATTGGGTAAACTCTCCTGGACAACAGGAAGATAATTCATGGCAGGCATTTGTTTTTGTGCCTAAGGACAACTGGTACATTGCGAAGGCAAGCTCTCTCTCTCTCTCTCTCTCTCACTCACTCACACACACACACACACACACACACACACACACACGCACTGCAGCTTTGAAAGCCGTACGCATGCCTCTTAAACAGCAAGCTCAGTTTTCTTTAACAGACACACCTTTTTCTGCATCCGCATCATTTTATCTTATTGAATATCATGCTGGAAACTATTTTTTTCCTAATAATTTGAAATGAAAACACATACAGTTCTTCTCTCTGATACAATTTTTGTCCTTCCCTAATGAAACTATTTTATTGGCAATAGTCTTTGAAGAGGGGTGCCATTGTCTTTTCAGTATTTCAAGGACATTAATTAGACACATTAACATGATCACTCTCTTTTCTACAAAATTCAAATCGTCATTCTTGAACTTTTCTTTGATCAAAGCATACATTTCCCATCTAGCAGATTCCCCTTGCTCGATACCTGCCAACATGGCGAGGCAATGTCATAGATGCAGAGCTCGAGATGAACCCATGTCGCATAGTTGGCATGTCTCTCTCCTTAAACGCCGAAGGCGGACTTCCAGGCTCCGTTACTGGCCCAGGCGACTTCCAAGTTGAAATAGACTGGATCAAAGCTCTCAGAACTTTGAGCTAGCCAAATTCGACCTACGAGACCTGTGATCACAAGCAATCAGAGCAAGCACAATTTTGCATGAGAGATTCGAAGCACTCTTTCCAAAAATATTAGCAGTCGACGTGCATGATGATGATGCCATTACATATACTGACACTTGTGAAATTAAATACTGAGATTGAAACAGGTACTATATTATGCAATGAATTCTTAATAATATCTTTCGTACTTTCCAGTCTTGTGCTTCTACACACTTCTTTAACTTCTGCTGCCGAATATGAGTGGTTACAAATGGTGTGGAGAATAAGACGGTGGGGCCTATGCTTTTGGGCGTGGAACCAAATGGGCCATATGAAAATTTCCTTCACAATCTTGATTCAGTTTTTGATCTTTCTTCTACTGCCTGTGACTGAAAAAGTAGGTTGAAAATTATACTACTAATCTCTTAGTACACTGAGGGGCACGTGACTTGGAGCAGTTTGAACCTGATGGTCACGTGGGCGATCTCCAAAATTGGATTTTGGACCACTCTGATTTGGACCCTCCATCCAAACATAACAGATTTTTGTTGCTACCAAATGTTGAAGAAAATCTTGAATTTGCATACATTTTCATGTTATAATGTTTTAAAAGTTTGAAATGATAAAATTAAGATACAAGGTTTGTATATATGAGGCTTAACTAATGGATTATTTGTTCAATAAACTAATAATAGATGGAGTAGTATTCAATATGGCAGTATGATTAAAGGGACTAATATTTTACTAACTTTTAAGCAAATTTGATTAAGTCTCTATTTTAAACAAACAAGTTGTAGCTGCTTTTTTCCTTTTTTAAAAATGGACCACATTCCCAAAACCATTAGTTTAGTTGGCTATCAATATTGTTCATATTTATACATAACATGTTTCGAAGCGCACGTAATTGGTCCAAGACGTTTCATTTTCAACCAAAAAGTTGGGGTTCGAGTCATCTCGGATGCTCTCGCTTATAATGAGCTCACCGAATATTATGATAGACCTAGTTTTATTAAATTGAACTCTTTATAAATGAGATTGGTGTAGTATTATCTCTCTCTCACATATATTTAAGAAATGAGATTAATATTAGGAGACTGAAGAGGTATTAAATTTGAATCATAATATTAAGTTCATGGTGGGGAATTATAGTCATTCTTCCCTCTGAGAGTTTATATTATTTTATTTTATTATATTTTTGCCAAGGGAAAGGGGCAAGGGGGCGAAAGTCCAAAGATATTAAAGAGTTAGTCTCATCAACCTTTCTAAATTTAAGACAAAAGAGACTTTATATTATATTAATTTAATTTTATTCCTAACAATTCACATTCAAACACATCCCAACACACACAACAAATACGTGCATCTGCTAATATCCTAGAAATAGAATTTCTCACCTCTACGCAAACTGAAAATTGAAAAACAAAAAAAGAAAATCATAACCATGCATCGATCCAAAAACGTAAAAAAAACAAAAGAAATAGAAAAAAAGGCAAAACGAACCAAAAGCAGTAAATGGGAGAAGTTTCTGGAGACAGAAACCATAAAATATCTTCATCCACATTGAATCCCAGCCGTTCACCTCTACCCCACAAATTCTTATCTAAGAATCCACCCCACAAATTCATACTTACAAATTCTCCTTTACCATTATTTTCTTGGAATTATTCAAAACATCTCCACTTTTCGTTCATATTAATATGTTAAGCTCAGCTTCTGGATACTTCTCAAGAGAGAAGGAGCTGTTGTTTCTCTCTCTGCACCAAAATGCAAATGGCTACGTCTCGTAGTGATCTTTTAGCATTTATTGAGGAGTAATGATAGTACTTTTTTTATATGTATAATCACAAATAGTATGTATACTTTATTAGTATATATGCATTAGAGAAGCACACTGCTGAAAACTGAGAAGAGTGATTTTTTTGAGAAAAAGATTGATTTTTTTTTTTTTTTGAGGGATTTGTATTTTTGTGGAGTTTGAGGTATGGCTGCTGGTGGAGATAAAAGCAATGATTTTTATGCTGTTCTGGAGTTGGAGAAAGAATGCACTTCTGTAGAGCTCAGGCATGCCTACAAGAAACTTGCTCTGGTTAGAATTAGAATTTTTGCAGTCGAATTTTGTGTTTCTTGAGAAAATCATAGTGAAAATCATCGTAAATTTGTTGTGATTAAGGTTGTTGGGATGGTGTTTTGGAAAAAAAATGCGATCTTTCCTCAGAATTGTTTTAGCATTATGTTTTTTTTGTTTTTTGTTCTTCTTTCCTCTTCATGGAAGAGCCGTACGTGGAGATCAAATCACATACACACACACACACACACAAGAAAGTCGAGTTTGAAATGATTACTTCCTTAAAAATTGAATCATTTGATGTGGGAACGTGTTGAATTTTGTGAATTTCATGTTTTTTTGTTGCAGAAATGGCATCCGGATCGGATCTCTGCTTCGGGGAATCCGAGGTTTGTAGACGAGGCAAATAAGAAATTTCAAGCTATTCAGCAAGCATATTCAGGTAAATTTCATTTTTCTTGATGAGGCTTAATTGAAAACATGCTTCTTGATCATGACATTATCGCTGAATTTTGTAGTAAATAAAGCATTAGTTGCAGGGAAAGGAAAACTAGTAAAAGAATAATCTTGTTAACTAGTGGTAAAGATTGATTCTTAGAAACTAAGAAGAATTTTTTCTAGTGGGCTTAGATCAAATTCCTTGGTAAAAATATGAGTTCTAACAAAGATTTGAATTCTTTGGCCTTGATTCTGGTTGCAGTGCAGTCACATGAACACAAATTTTAGATCACTTGTCATTTTAGTGGATTCCCTTTTTGTGTTAAGGTGTTGGTGAGTTGTTTGTTCCATTCATTGTTTATCCACATCACAACTTGATCAACAGCAAGTATATATATATACATATAAGCTTAAAATTCTCAAATTCTTGAAATTGCAATTGGGCTCATGTGTTGCTGTTGCAAAACAAACAGTGCTTTCAGACAGCAACAAGAGGTTTCTGTACGACGTAGGAGTTTATGACTGCAATGACGACGAAGACAGTAATGTAAGCTGCATATACTATGTATCAACTACACACTACATGTGACTAGTTGCATGAAACTTTGTTATGTGTTGCCTTATTGCCTTTTTTTAATGTCGGTAATGCCCTCGATTCATTTCTTTGTGGGATGTTTGTGATGCCCTTTTTAAGTCCATTATGAAGTGTGGAATGGGGAATTCATGTTTGGATGGAGCAAGTTGTTTGGAAAGATACAAATGTATGTAGAGGGTTCTAATTTTTTGTTTTGGTGGCTAGTGAGGAAATGAGGAACTTGAGCAATTTGTGAGAAAGATAGAGTGAGAATGTGGTCCCAATTCTCCAAGTTGAAGGTTTCTTGATTGAAATATTCAATGTATACATGAAGATGGCCTCAAATAGAAGATGATAATGGCCTTTTTTAAGCAAGATTACTTTTGGGTTTTATAATTGGCATGATACTTGCTTATGGTTGGTGTATGGTGATTGGGGTGATTATTTAATTGTGTAATTTATGTAGCTGTCAATATTTTTTTTATTGTTGAAATTTCTTATTTATTCTCTAATTTGATGCAGGGGATGGGTGATTTCTTGAATGAGATGGCTACAATGATGAGCCAAACTAAACCAAAAGTGAGTTTTTCATCTCATGATTTATTTTATATTTTGTTGCTCCTTTTTTCCTCCTTAATAAGTGAAGAGTATCTTTCGAGGAAAGTGAGGTTTGATCTACACTTCGCCTCAAGATTCAAACTTGAAAATTGATGCTTTGGTTCTTGAAAAATGTCCCCACTTAATTAGAGAATACTAAATGGGATATTATTGAAGTAATCAAAGATTTTATCTTTTTATAGTAAAGATTCCATTTTTCTAAAGCTTTAATATTCTTAAGTTCTCTAGGCTTCAAAGATTCGAGCAAATGGATTAGGTTCTCCTAGTTAGGATTCCATTTATGAGTATATATTCAAACAATGTTTCATATATGACAGGAAAATGGAAATGAGACTTTGGAAGAGCTTCAAGAGCTATTCAATGAGCTCTTCGAGAGCGACATTGATGCCTTCGGCAGCTCTTCTCGTACGTCTATGCCTCCTACGTGCTCCTCATCATCCTCGGCCTCAAGAAACGAGGCCTATGGCGCCTCCAACAAGAGAAACTCGAGCGAGATGAAATCAGCCAACCTCGAAGGATTTTGCTTAGGGACGAGTGGGAAGTTAGGGAAACACTCGGGTGGAGAGAGCAACCCGAAGAAGAATGCAAAGATAAGCCGGAGGTAGTCCGATTTCCGAACCTCAACCTAGCTCACGTGCTTGACCTACTTCGACCTAACGAAGATTCGAATTCACAATGACTATGATTGGATTGAAATCATGAGAACATTAGGGTTCATCATAATTGTAAGGCTAAGGACCCTTAGATTATGTGAATAGGTTTCTAAGGCTAAAGACCCTTTGTAACATCGTTGTATTAGATTTCTAGTAAGCTATTTTCTACTTGTGTTTCCTTTAGTTCTTTATATCTATGCAAATTCCTATCTTTATTGTGATTATTTTTGTGTTGTAGTATAATTTTAAGCATTTTTTTTTCAATCATTATCAATACATATCAATTATGAATGATATATTTGATGGGATGTATTGTATTATTGTAAAATTAGCAATTTAATGTGACTAAGTTGAAGCCAAAGTATTTAAAAAAATAAAACTAAAGCATCTATTTTTATGGGAAAAAAACATATATATAAAAAAAATAAAGAGAAAATAGAATGGTGGTGGTGTGGAGCACGTGGGCCCAGGGTACAACTGTACAAGTGGGGCACCGCTTAAATTGATTGTACTCTTGACCAATCTCGTAACAAGGACTAACTCTGCAAAAAACCATATCTTTGCTTTTGTGGCTGCTGACGCCATCCGCCGCCGTCAACAATTTTGCTGGTGGGCCCTCCGAATTTTACACGTGTCCGAGATTCAGTCCACAAATACCCCTATTTCCTCACATTTCCACTTGTGCAACTTGTGCTTGTACCTTTGCAAGATTTTTATTAATCCCAACTCTATCCAATTCTTTTGATAACCGTAATTCACAATTTATTTCTCACTTCCATTAGTTTCATTTTCCTTTTTTCGTCTGTATTATTTATTAGTTTTATTTTTATAAAAAGAAAGAGATTAATGGTGGAGAAGGCCCTATAATTTTTTTTTATATCTCACATGTCTTTAGTTATTGTGCCACAAACAAATAAAACTAATGAAATCGGATATCGGAAGTATTAAACAATTCAATATTATATTTTTTTTTACATTAGTAATATTTATAGAATTGTGTTATGAATTTTAATTTCAGCAACAAAATACACTTGCATGCAAGCCAAAAATCTAGATATTGATAGGTATCTTATCATTTATTTATTTATTTAATATATGATTCGGTTTTTGGCTTGTCACGTGTTTTTTCATCGTTAAAAATTAAGGTGTAAATTATAATTATGAAAATGCTCATAATTTAAAGATTTGATTGCTACTACCTTCATCCCACTATATTAGTCTATATAGATTGAACACAACAATCAATAAAGGAGGGAATATGTGATTATAATCAATTCTAAGAAGAGAGAGTTAATTGTAGCCAAGTAATATTTTTTGCCATATAAGAAAATGAGACTAATAAGTGGGATGTACGAAAATGATAAATGAGACTAATATAATGAGATGAAGGTAGTATTTTGTATAAATTGCAATACAACTTTGAAAAGTTAAATAATATGACGATTAAATTGAAAATTATACTTTTTTGTAATTGTTTACATTTCTAACCTTTTCATAATTTATAAATTTTGGGATATGGATATTTTTGTTAAAATAAGTGATTTACTAATTAAGGAAAATATGAATACTAGTGGTCTATTTTATCGAAAATACATTGACTGGTTTACACAAAATCCTCCTTTAGTAACCATTAATTCCCCAAAAATCCATTTTTAGGAAATATTATCTCTATAAAAACTCTACTTTCTCCACATTCTGATTAGTTTTGTTCTAACGTAAATAAATAGAGATACTTAATTTCTTTTTATTCAATCTTCTTTGTAACAGTCGTGTATCTGGTGGTGCCCCCTCATATATTTTCGGTTGTTACAAAAGAAAATTCACACAAAAATAAAAACAACGCAAATTACGTATTAAATTAATTTTTTATTTTTTATTTTAAATATTTTTTTTACGTTCGTGATTATGGGGTTTCTCCATAAACTCTGGGACGAAACGCTGGCCGGGCCGCCGCCGGACGCCGGCCTCGGGAAACTGCGCAAATACAACTCTTTCTCCGCCGCCAGATCCACGGTGGCGCCGCACTTCGACGGCCACCCCGTCGCGATCACCCGGAGCATCACCGTCGTAAGGCGCGATACTCACCGTAACCTCAATGTCGCCGTCGGATCTCCGTCGACGCCTTCGTCTCCGGCCAGCTCCACCGCCAGCTCTCCGCTCTCACGTAAGCGCCGGAGCTTTTTCCGCTTTGGATATTTTTAATACTTAAAATAATAAGATCAACAAATTTTATTTTTTTCAGCTTATTATCACTAAATATAGTAAAAAAATCATAAATAACTCGTTCGGAACAAAAACATCCTCAACATTAAACTTAATTTTACATCGCTATAACTCCCTCACCTGCTAAATATATCGGTGGATCCCACAAAAAAAAACAAAAAGTACAAAAAGTAAATTAGTTTGACGACGTTTTGATGAATGTGAGAGGAGGGGTCTTTTGCACAATTTGTGCAGTGCAGACGTTGGAGGTGTTTTTGCTCTGAATGTTTCGTTAAGGGTATTTTTGCTCCGAAATACCAACATTGAGGGTGCTTTTGTTACTTGTTTTAAACATTTTAATCAGCTTTGTAACTTTTGGGGCGGAATTATAATATTGGTTTATTTTGGGGTGTTTTTAGCAAATTCTCCCGGAGGGAATGTGAAGAAATGGATGAGGAGGAAACCAACTACCGGAGCAGGAGCATTGCAAAACTCCGAGCCTGAGACTGAGAGTAAGGATTTTCATGATTGGTTTGTTCCGAGTCCTTCATCTTTTCCTTTATTGCATAATCACCCCTCCAAGTTTATTTATTTTATACTCCCTCCGTCTCACTTTCTTTTTTAGTTTGTCTCACTTCAATTGTCTCATTTCCTTTTTAGTTTGTCACAAGTCATGAATATGGATAAAAACATTGGCCCACCAATATTTATTACACAAATGTCACTCTTTAATTCACGTGCAAAAAGTAAATGTGACGATTGATATGAGACGGAGGGAGTAGTAAATTTTATTCATGTTAATCTAAGATTATGAACTCGGTAGTGCATGGGTTAGACTGCATATGATTAATAAAAATTAAATATAAATTGAGTTTATTATAATAATCAATAAACTCTTTATTTTGTGGCAGGATTCTGATCATAAATTCTTTGGATCGCTGAGCATATTCGAAGGGGAAGTGACGAATTTGTTCAAAAATGATGTATATTTTGTAAATAAATTACCTTTTTGGCTAGTTCTGAATGTAAAAAATTAAAACAGATGATGGAAAAATGAAAAGAAACAAAAAATCATCTGTTATAGGATTCTTTAGTAGTGCTTCTGGGAAGAGTACAAAGAGGAAAGAAGTGGTGTTTTTTTCTCTTTTATGGGGGATTTTTTTGGTAGACATTTAGGTTTTTTAATCACTTTTTATCTATAGTATTGTTAGGGGGCATTTGATTCATGTACATAAGGGTTATTATTATTTTTTCTTTTTTTCTTTTTTCTCTTTAGAATTTCTTAATTGAGAGGTTTGTAAATATGTGGGTTTTGTACTTTTTAACCCCTTCTCATGAAGCAGTATACATGAAAGATCAATTTGTCTCTTTAATTGATCCATTCTTTTTTCTATGCCAAAGACTAATACAACAACGCCTCATCTTCGTTGGGACGGAGAGAGTAACAAACACCAGTTGTAAGAAAGAATGCTTCTCAACTAACAAAATCACATTCATGTTCCACAAATTGGAACAGTTCAGTTGTTACAATATACAAAAAAAATAGAATATTTTGAAGCTAACTAAATCTCCACAGATGCCATTAAGAATCTATGAGCATATAAAGCATCATGCCATATGGTAGGTGACTCCAATCTCACTCATTTACCACTTATATCAGTTATGCTAGCGCCATCGAAGCCAATGCGAACAAATTTACAGTCGACTAGGAAAAAAAAATTAAAAAAAAAATCACCTGGGCTTGGACTCGTTTCCTTTGCTCCTGAATGTCGATAATGAGAAGAATGATCTCGGAGCTGGGAAAAACATAGCATTATGTAAGCAACCAAATCTCCCTATACACTTATAAAATGAAATCTTATACAGTTATGCACATAGTATATGTTAGCAACGGAAGATGTTGATTATTGTATGCATTTTCTCTTGGAGTTTAAGAATTAGGAAATAAAAACATGATATTGCATAATTCACCTTTAATCGAGGTTCCAGTGACATGATCTTCTCTTAGTTTGAAGTTGGCTGGAGGTGCTGGGATAGAACTTTGAGAAGATTGTTCTGTGAGAAAAAAAGTAATGAATACGTAAAAGGAGAAGCCTCGGAATTTCTTAAAATGGGACAATTATGCATGCAAACTTTGGAATGTAATTAAGAGTTCTGATAACCACCTGATTCGTTGAAAAACTCATGTTCGTTGAAACCGTCATCAGAAGGTTGAGCGTGAGAAAATCCCATTCTCGACTTCCTGAGATCTTCTGAGGAACGATAGGCAGGATCTCGTCCATCTTCCGTGTCGTCATCTCCTTCGGATGTGGTAGCAGAGACCCAATCAACCAAAGTCTCGGAGCCACGATTCTTCCTTCCAAATTTCAGTAACCTTTTGAATCCTCTAGTCATATCCTTACGGGATGAATTATTCAATGGATGGGCTACTACCATAGGCTTCTGGGCTGCTCCCCATTTCTTCCTCATCCTAGCTGCATCAGCCTCCATCGTGGTTAATGAATGGGAATTCCATGAAGGACTTCCTATTGGAGAATCCACCGAAGCATCAACATCAGATGTCTCATGGGGATACGAAAATTGATGTTGAGTACGCGAATTCCATGACATTTGACTTCCATTATGCCAATCTTGCATAGAGTCAACTGGGAGGAAGCACGAAGGAATTTCTCTTGGAAATTTTGAACCCAGCGCTTGATCCACTGCAGAAAAGGTTGGAGTTTCATCACCATTTTCAGATTCAGAATTCACAAATTTATCCGGTTCCGGTTCCGGTTCCCTATCTTCTAAAATATCATCCTCTTCAGCGTTCAAGCTCTTAAATTGTTCCTCTCCTTCATCTCTAACATTGTTCTTGTATTCATCAGGTTCAGAAGCAATTCCATCATTTCCATCCATATCGATTATGGGCTCAGATCCCACAGAGACCCTCTGCCTTGCAATACTTGTTCGAGTAGCACGACTACCCTTTCTAAGAAAAGGCTTGGTTCCAACATTTTTCATGATTTCCTCATCAAATTTTATCTGGGTCAAAACAACACCATCAGAGTCCAGGGTAGACGTATCCTTAAACTCGCTCGGATTTGCTGAGCTTTTCCTCAATGCCTGCAATCGGCGTGATTTCTCCTCCTTGACAGTACCTGTTTCTTCAGTTATGCTTTTGGTACGAGTATGGCCTCTTACCTGTGAACGAGTAGCTTTGCCACCTCCAGAAGAAGGCTTAGTATTTTCCTTTCTCAGGTCAGAAAAGTTAGGGACAGATTGGGCAAGAGGATTTTCAGGTTGCATTCTTCGCTTTACAGAAACCGTGGAAGTTTTAGCAGCAGATCTTGCAACAGGAATAGCTGAAGGGTGAGGAGTAGTTGATGAAAAATTTTGTTATTAGAACTGAGCTTCTTTCCCTGTGTAGCCCTAGAAAGACCATTTTCAAAAGAGGCGTCGTCACCAGTCCTTTCTTCACTAGGACGATTCTTATCTTGGAAATCCAAAGTATCATCAAACTCACAATCCCCAAAATCTAAATTCCCCTGTCAAATTGAAACATTTACATCATTGGTGAAAAGACCTCAAAAGGACTAACTCAAGTAAATACTCTGACATACACACACATCACAGGCAAATTACATTATTACAAGATGAATCCACTCATTAGTGCCATGTTAGAACATAAGAGATGTACCTGTTCCATGTTCATGATTGACCTGCTATTATATGATCTGAGTCTCTCAGCACGCCTCCGAGCACCGGATAGTGAACCCTGAAGGTCTGCAGATCCAGATAGTTTGGCCTTCATCTCGGATTTACTCCTCTCAAGGCTATCCTGCATAGACTTCAATCGGGCTTCTTTCTGTGTTCTGTTGGAACTCCAATCTTCCTTTAGTTTCGCATCCCTCTTCTGAATATACTTGTTGTAGAGTTTCCCTCGAGAACCCTCAGATACACTAAGCTCAGAGAAGCTCTTCTTCAAAGCCTCACCTTTGTTCTGACTATCAGTAATTTTTGTGGAAGATCCAGCGTTTAACTTGGTTTTGTACTTCGAATTTCCAGTAAGCTCATTTGACTTATAGCTATCAGTAAATTGAGGAGAAATATCTGCTATTGGTTTTGAATGAGCGTCATCTAATTTGCCTTTACGGGCAGAGTTGGTTAGATCTGTAGGGGCTCTTAGTTTGTGTTCTGCAAAGAGTTTTTCGAGCTCATCTGCTTTCAATTGTAACTCATCATTTCTGTCCTGATTACCTTTTGTCTGCCTTCCCCTTTGAAACTGCTCTGGAGTTGCAAAAGAATCAAACCCTTCTTGAGGTTCTGATGCAAATTTACCAGGAAATGGTATCCTGCTGCTTCCATCAGGCAAAACTTTTGTTTTCTTACCTAAGTCAGCGGCTGCGATCTTTCTATTGATTTTCATCCTCTGATCTCCAGAATCTTCAAGTGATTCCTTATTCTCCACTACTTCAGCTTCCCCAGTAGACCTCAATTCTTTCTGAGAAGCATCAAAAGCCTCTTGCAGTCTTGAACCAGAAACACCTTCAGAAACCCAAGATTCCTCCATAGTCTTCCATGTAGACTTCAAACTTGATTCTGCAACAGACTTATCCCTTGCTTCAAAACCTTCTGTTCCACTAGGCCTAATTTGAGCCATTGAAGAACCATCTTTCACCTTTGAGCTCTCACTAGGAGTGGCATTTGAATCAGGCTTAATCATCGAAGAACTCTTTGTTGTATCACTGTTCGATTCCATAACATTATTCACAGACTCCTTCTTTTCAGCAGTCAAGTCAATGCTCATATCACTAACTCCACTCCACCTCCTCAATACTGCCTTCTCTGCAGCTGCTCCCATCATTGACACATCAGATGACAGCCTCCTCAGCTCAACAGGTTTTACAACAACAGGCTTCTCCCCAGAATTCTCCTTCTGCTTGTTCTCAAACAACTTTACCCTATCCTGAACACTGAGTCTCCTTCCAGGTTGACTGGCTTGTATAGAACTTGTTTGTTCAGGAGGTGAGGTCTCCTCTTTCTTATCACTTTCACCAGTGGAATTTTCAGGCTTATTTTCTCCCTCCCTTTCTACACTGGATACCATAGTGAACGATCGACGTAAGGGGAAGGTGGTTGGTGGGGGATTTGGCTGCTGGCCTGACGGAGAGGGAGGATCATTGTCTATCGACATATCTGATGTGCACGAGGAGCGAAGAGCTCGATCGTCTGACCCCGATTTCCATTGGTTGATGAGGTTTGGCCGCCTCTCACATAGAGATATGTATTTGCCACAAGCTTCGCTGCAAAAAAAGCAGTAGGAAGTTCAGAAACAAGGAGTTTCCATTGTTAATAAACAAATAGTGAGTGAAATAACTAGAGCAAGAGAATCGTCACTAAAGATCTCCACTTGTCAAACTCTCACTGTCAGTTGTAAGGTTGAATTCCTAAATTGGGTTCTAGAAGGAAGATTACAGAAACAATTTTGATAGATTCATTTTTTTAATATAAATCAACGAAAACAATCCTTACTTTAGACGATGAGCACCAAATCTATCAGCAAACATTTGAAGCTCTGGAACAGTGTCAGCATCGAAACCAGCAGCAGCAGCTCGAGCACAAGCATTACTTAGGTCCTGCTGTGCAGCTACAAGTCTTACATCAATAGCCCTGAGAAGCTCCTTCCTGTATTAATTAGAACCAGAAGAATTATATTTTGGTTGATAAATAAAAGCTGAGTAACATCCTGAACCTCAATAAAAAAGATAAGTCTTGACAGAAAGTGAATAAGATGATCGCAGTTAATACGTAAGCTCAGGGAGGGAAATACTTTGTGGCATCTTCAGCAGCAGTCAATCCAGATCCATTTCCACCTGGAACATGTCATAAATAATAAGTAAAATTTTCTCTTTTTGGAGCAAAAGCCATACAAGAAATGATTCCTCAAATCGATAAAGTAGGAATTCATATGTTATTGTGCAGCTCAACATTCTATCCAAACAAAAATCGTCAAAGACTACATACACTAGAATAGGTAATGAGCTTAGCATCGACCTACTAATAAGCATCAACAGCAACACAAGACTTGATGGTATTCTTCAATTTACTTGCAGAAGGCCATCCGATGGCAGAAATAAACACTAACTTGTTGAAGATCTAATGTCAGCTAGATAGGCATATGTAAAGACAAGAAAATACTCAGCAATAACGTGGGATAAATTAAATAAGTTACAGGAAGTTTTACTATGTGGTTCTCCCAATAAAGTTCAGTATGCAAGCAACACAAGAGCGGACAAAACTTAACATGAGATTCTACTACAAGATCACACTTATCAAGGTATGGTATACTTATCATTAACCAACATGTCATGCAATACAACCAAAATAAAAAGAAACGGAAAATAAACGGAGAGTAAGTAGCTGGAAGTCGTACCAGAATGTTGATCTCCCATTCCCTGAAAACAGGTGAGGGAAGTTATTTAGCATTGGTTCATTCCATTTGAAAAAGTATGCTATTAAGCAATAAATACCTGGGAATAAATTCTTCGTGCTGCTTCCAACTGTGACATCTCAGCATCAAAGGTATTAACTAGTTCCAAAACTTCAGGGGTGCTAACAAATCGTACAAACCTGGTAAATATATTCTTATAGATAAATATCAGATGACTACTAATCCAAGAGGATAGATACCAGATTTAACCAGTAACACTACCTGTCAAGAGTTCCCTTGGTGAACCACACCTCGGCATTTTTATCCCTTCCGCAGTCAAGATTAATAGACTGTGCATTAGAGGCAACTTGTTCCTCGACAACTTTTAAATGTGTAACAAATGGCTTAAGAAGCCCCGAGGCGAGTTTCTCTGTGCTACCACCACTTGAAACATACAATTCACATCTGGAGAAAAGGAGCTCAAGAGTCAAGAATCAATTCATAAGAATAATGCTGACCAAAGAAGAAAAGGCTCACCGTGAGAGCCTCGGTGAAAGCTGGAATACAGCAAAATCTAGAGGTGCATCCGACTTCATCTTTTCCATACTAGGGAATGATAATATTTCACAATATTATAGTATCATATATGCACACTTCCATCCCCTACGAACTACGCATGTCAGAACATAAAAACTCTTTGCAATCACACATATGATGTTGATCTCCTACAACAGCCTGCATTCCACATATAGGATTTATATTACAATTCCCAGATTACAATTGCCCTCATTATATAAAATCAGATTACAAGCATATCCAACATAAAAAAAAGACACAAAAAAGTAAAACAATAGTACATGCTAATTATAATAAAACTATCAACAAAATGATACAGAGTAGAAACAAGATCCCAAGTACTAGTTTTATCATTGGAACTGCACAATCATATAAAATTCATAAAAATAAAGCACAATGCACTTCAAATTGAGCTACATCAACAATGCAAAATCAATGAGAAAACGAGCAAAGATACAATCTTGCCTCAGATCTGATTATACCCAATCAAAACTCAAATGCCACACACCAACTTCAGCTAGGAATCCTCGCAACTCAGTGTCAGCTCAATCCAAAGCAATGCAGAACACTCACCAAACAACTACTTACAGTCAATCACCCACCAAACTAAAGTCCCAAATTAACAAACTAAGCAACCGAGAAATCATTAACTGACCTCAATAATGCCTGCGCGAAGATCTTCAAAACTGGAACCCGATCGTCGGATTCAAGCTCAATCTCCAATGGAGCTCCAACGTTATTCAATCAAAAAAATATTCAATTTAGGGGAACTCGAGCTACAAATGCGGGGAATTGAACTCGATTTATTGCTTAGTTCACTGGGGAAAGAAAGTGTATGAACCCAATCCGTCCTTCCTTAGCTTCTCCTCCCAATGAGATACAGTAAACTGTAGATATAGAGAGAGAAAGTGGGGGCGGGGAGCGGAGGATGGTGAATGGAGTAGTGGTGCTTTGAAGCTGTGATTGTTTGTGCTTTCAGACAAATAATGAATTCTCTCTCTCTCTCTCTCTCTCTCTCTCTCTCTCTCTTCTTTTCACCTTTTGTTGTCTGTTGTAATGTTTGAAATCGTAATGGTGGAAGTATGTATGGATGTTTCTTTTTCTACGGTAGCTAGCTGTGAAATTACAATAATGCCCATGCCCATTTTTTTTATTTTTTTTTTTTTAAGGTTGAGAAGTTATGGTGTAGTGAATTTCAATTTCCTCTTGTGGGAATACCAATCAATCCACCTAATTATAGGTTTTTATGGCTTGTCTCATCTTAATTCATATAAATTAAATCTAACAAATATTATCAAATACTAAATTATATATTTGTTACAAATTATTAAGTGACATAACATGTGTTTGGTAGTGCCATGCATGGTATTAGGGGGAACTAATTAAATCTCACAAATAAATTAATTGAACAAATTAAGGCTGCGTTTGGTAATCATCTCAAGATGAAGAATGATGATTCATCTCAAGATGACTCATATGAATAGTGTCAAGATGAATCATTCATCTCACCATTGGTAGCAAAAAATTCAGACCCGGATGATATCATATTGTGTTTGGTACAAATTGCAAAACTCTAGATTAAAATTTAAATTGACTATTTTACCCTTATTAAATACCCCTACCGATTTCACTTTTTATCGTTGAGATTAAATAGTACCATTTATTATTTATTATTTATTACTCTGTATTATTATTATTATTATTATTATTATTATTATTATTATATTATTATTATTATTATTATTATATTGTTGAGTTATTATTTTTATTATTCTTGTTATTATTATAATTATTACTATTATTGTTATTATTTATTATTATTATTATTATTATTATTATTATTATTATATTTATTATTATTGTTATTATTATTATTATTATATTGTTGAGTTATTATTTTTATTATTCTTGATATTATTATAATTATTACTATTATTGTTCTTATTTATTATTATTATTATTATATTTATTATTATTATTATTATTCTTGTTATTATTATAATTATTACTATTATTATTATTAAATTATTATTATTATTTATTATTATTATTACTATTATTATAATTGTTACTATTACTATTACTATTATTATTATTATTTTATTACATTATTATTATTATTATTGATTTATTATTATTATTATTATTACTATTATTGTTATTATTTATTTATTTATTATTATTATTATTATTTTATTACATTATTATTATTATTATTATTATTATTATTATTTGAAATCGTATAAATATATAAGGGTAAAATGGTAAGAGAGAGAAAGTATTGTGTTACTGTTTTAATGAGTTCACCTCATCCGACCAAAAACGTGAGATGACTAAACAAGGCGGAACAGTGAAATATCAACGGGCCTTGTATTCATCTCGGGCCCTCCAGTTTATTTTAGTTGGTTACCAAACAGTGAGATGAACCAAGATGATCTCTCTCATCTTGGTTCATCTTGGTTCATCTTCTTTACCAAACACACCCTAAGGGTATATATGTAATTAACAATACCTAAGTAGGGGAAAGTGTCCAAAAACAAATCCTCTTGCCAAAATACTTGAAACAAATTATGAATTGTAGCGTGTGTTTAGTGTTATTTTAAAAATCCAATCTCATAATATCCAGTCGTGACGTCACCCATTCCGTTCTAATTTGATCGTTATTTTTTATATTTAGCTTTAGACTTTAATTAGGAGAAAAATGTGTCATACAAATTAATTTAAATAGTCCTTATTAAGTCAATTTAATTAGGAGAATTACTGGCCAGCTTAATGTGTCACGACCAAAATAGTTCATGCAATTATCGTCAACGTCCTAATTAATTATTGGTTTATAAATTTCGAATATGTCTAGTTGTAAATTGTAGTAATACAAATTTATCAAAACTATTAGAAATGCTCCCCTACCCACGGTGGACACACTTAATGTGTCTACCGGTGATGTGGCAGTGTCACGTCAGTAATTTTTCCTTTTAGAGTTTAGTTTTTTATGTTAGGGTTTAGTTTTTTTATAGTAGGGTTTAATTATTTTTGGTAGGATTTTTATTAACTTTCTTATATATTCCAATGTCACGTCATCTGTGTGCACATTAAGCATGAGAACGGTGGGCATTGGAGCAATACTCTCAAAACTATATAGGAAAAGATTACGCGAAGAGCATGCAATTTCTGATTTTGATGTTACGAAATATTAATAAATAGTGACAACACAATATAATATACTATCCATTATTGGAAATATTCAGATTATGAAAAAAAAAAAAAAAAAAAACCACGAGAATTAATTAAATTTAATTTTTCTAGCTGGGTAAGGACTAAGAAGACGTGTGGACAAGGATACAGTTGTCATGTTAGGAATTTATAATTGATTTTCTTTTCTTTCTTTTTTTTCTTTTTTTTTGTTCCCTTATAAGTTGGGTTCTCGATTGGAAACTTAGCCAATTAGGAGCACCTTAGAAAATCGTGTCATTTTCTTAATTCCCATGAAAAATCTCGACTTCAAGTCCATAGGAAAATATAGGCGGTTTTATTAAGATTTGTTATATAGTACATAATTAATTACTTTATTTGTTTTCAAGATTATTTGCCCGATCTAATTTTTTTGGGTCGTATTTTCGAAGCTTTTTTTAGCCCCACATCACATTCTTTCATTCTTCACCACATGAAATCATTCGCAATTCTTGGAAATTCTGATTTTTCACATGCATTTGTTATTGATTTAAGGGCCTATTATTTTTGGTTTTATTTTCCACTTTTTTTTTTCCTCCAAATAAAATTAAAGCTTATATTTGAATTCAAAGATGGCCCATCAACTAAATGGTCGGTGACTAGTGTAGGAACTTTGACTTAAAGTTTCTCAAGCATATATACCATTGTTGGTCATTTCTTTCATACTAAGACTCACCAAAAAAAATAATTCAATCATATTTTTTGCATTTTATATCTTATAGTGTTAGTGTTATCTAATGTAGTTGACATTGTTTTTTCTTTTTCTTTCCCTTGGGAGGAAGTGATACATTAATATGTTAACAATTAAGTAAATGATTTCAAGTCCAAATATATTTTAGTTGCATAATTTATTTTTAATAATTTATACAAATAGAGAATTTCGAAAATTTATACAAATAAACCATAACCTACGGGCCCAATGTGTAATAATTAATGGACCTCCAAATATTAAAGTATGAGCTAAGAGACATTGGCTAAAGACTCAAAGGCCCAAGCTCACTAACTAGGCCCAAGCCTAGGCCCCCAAGTAATTATACTATCCAAAATTACAAATTTGGACTTAATGTAATATCCTCAATCTAGATTCTAGATTGCTCAATTAATTATCTTTAATTTCATGCCAATTACAATAATACACTACAAGGAATTCACATGTCAACAATATTTTTTCAGGCACAATTATAAAATTGTCAATTTCATTTACAAATGAGTTACTCCATCTGTCCTCCATTTACTGACCCTGTTGACTTTTTAGATGATTTTGGAGCTTCGTGATGATGGATTTTAAATTTAATTTTTGGAGATTTGTTTTTTTACACGATACTACAACACTCGTAGAACCTTGTAAAAAAACTAAACTCCAAAAAAATTAAATTTAAATCCATCATCACAAAACTTTAAAATTATCTAAAAAAGTCAACATGGTCAATAAATGGAGGACGAAGGGAGTATAATTATTGGCTAAATTATAACCCCTCTGTTTCATTAGTATAAATCTCTTTTTCTTTTTTTTTTCGGCACGTTTGTTAAAATATTAAAAAAACTACTCACTTGAGCCATAATTTTTCTATTTTTGAAAAAAAAAGCTCTATATAAATGGATCGTAACGAAAAAAAAAATAGATCTAAATCAACGGGAGGGGAAGTAATATGAAATTACATCACCCTCATTTTGGAGATCTTGTCCGCTCTTTTTAAATAGGTGAATCCAAAAACCATGCATGCAATCTCATTTTTGGCGTCACTAAGTTAGATATAACAATATTTATTTCAAAAATTCAAAGCATAATGAGAAGAACAAAGCTAAACCCTAAAATGCTTCAATTTATTATGTTAACTCAATATCATTTGGTTTATTACAAGGAACGTATCATTTGCTAAATTTTGGTCAAATGTTTCAATTTTATATTTGATATTGTTATCGTGTAAATTAATTGTACGTTTGCATGCCATTTGGTCCCATTATAACTTATAGCTTGTGATTGTTGGGTTCTTATTGGTGATATCTTCCACCGATTCAACATCAGTCCAAATAACCTATTTAAAATAAATATACATTTTATTAATATTCTTATACTACATTAGTATACATCATATAAATTTGCAATTTTAGTAAACTGTTTGAATCTTGAACTGACCAACGACGTAAGAAACTTCATAAAAAACACACAAAAATCAGCCGGCGCCAAAATTTCAAATTATACTAATAATTAGTGCTAACCAAAGCCGGCTTGTAACAATTACTAACAATATCCAATTTAATACTTCCTTATCGAGTCGTCTCACATATATTGTCTCCTTTCCTTTTCGGGAAATAATTAGGAAACTAATTGTACAATTAGTGATTACCTTATTTCAATTAACACTCATTTGGGCACTTATTGCACTCACTCATATTGAGCCCTTATTACAATACACATTACATACTAAACGCTTCCATTTTAAATCTTGTACTGAAAAAAAAAGTGTCAGAAATCGTGAGCGAGGGAGTACTAAGTATTACAAATTTGATTAATCCAACAAACTATTATTACATCATATGATCAAACATAGGACTTCTAACGGTAATAAAAAAACACATAAAAAATTAAGCAAAAAATTCATAGCTCAATCCAAATCCAGTGCATTGTTGCATCTGTCTCAAAGCTTGCACTTTTATCTGAATTTTCCAAGAAAAAGGGGCGATCACTCCAACTTTCTTGATTCCAGTATTCTTCACTACAACAATTAACTTCTCCTCCTTCGTTATCATCTCCTTAACTTCCTCTTGATTCCAAAGGCCGAAAAACGAAAAAGAAGGTAACAAAACCATGGCCGAGAATTCGTTCGAGGCCGAGAATTCTCGACGGAGGCGAAGGCACACGACTACTCCTGCGCGACCGGAGTACTATGTTTCGAACTCCTCGTTCTCGACCTCGAGCTCATACATGTTCCCTCACCCGAGGGCGCCGGGGAGGGGGGCCAACCCGACTCCGGCCTCCCCCTTCGCCACCGACGACGACAAGTCGTGGAAAGGCGAGCTCTCGTGGCAGTTCGAGCCCTCGGGATGGCAAGAGAATCGCCATTTCGGCGCCGCCTTCAGCCCTTGGGCGGCTACTCCTTCTTCCGCAACTTCACGAAGCAAGATCTTCAAGAAAAGCGCGAACGATTTCTTTCTCTCTCATACCTACGGCGGAGGAGTTCAGAGCCCCGGCCATTCGTATATGCAAGATTTCTCGCGCTCCGGCTATGATCCGGCGCCGGTGGAGAGGATGGAGCTGCAGAGCTACGTAGGGAGGAGTAGCCATGGAGGGAGTAGGCCTAATTCGAGCCCGGTTCTTTCGAGTATCAAAGAAGGGAGCTTGCTCGATCGAGACGAAACGAGCGCCGTCGATCATGGATTCCCTCAAGATATCGACCGTCAGATTCGGCTCATCAAGACCTATAAAGATTTGAAGGAGGAGCAAGATCCACGATGGTTCTCTGTTTCTCATGCTTACATGGAAGAAGAAAATGAAGAAAAATCTCAAGATCATCATCTTCATCATCGTCATCTTCGGAAAATCGATGATTTGGAATCTGCAGATTACCATCATCATCATCATAGTCATCATAGTCATCAACCAGTTGTTGTAGAACATGAAGAAGAAGATGACTGATGAAGAGGATGAGGCGGTGGGGCCGAGATCGGTAGGGTTGTTTGGTTTGTTTAGGTATGCGGTGATGCTTGATTTCGTGTTGATTTTGTTTGGAAGCTTTGGAGCTTTGATCAATGGCGGCTCCCTCCCTTTCTATTCTCTGCTTTTCGGGCGATTTGTTAACAAACTTTCACTCGGAGGAACTGACAAGAAGCAGATGATGAAGGAAGTCGACACAGTATGAATCTTTCTTCTTTACTATCCTAATTTGCATGAATTTCTCATTCGAAAATTTATGAATGTGTTTGCCATTTTCAGATATGTCTGTACATGACTGGCCTTGCAGCCATTGTTATGGTGGGAGCTTACTTAGGTAAGCTTAGTAGTAAGAAAGTCCGTTCCGTTTTATTATTACAATAGACTTGACTTTAATCAACATGGCTCTGCTCGTCGATCCAATGGCAGAGATCGCAGTGCTGGAGGCTCGTCGGCGAGAGATCGGCTCACCGGATCCGAACCGAGTACTTGAGAGCAGTTCTGAGACAGAACGTAGCGTTTTTCGACACCGAAATCACTACTGGTGATATCATGCATGGAATCTCAAGTGATGTTGCACAGATTCAAGAAGTCATGTCGGAAAAGGTTAATCAAGAACCGAAAAAATATGATATATCTCTCCAAATATTGATGAATCTTTTACTATAATTTGATTTTTTTTTATTTTTTATTTTTATTTTTTGCAGATGGCACATTTTGTTCATCATATTTTCACCTTTATCTGCGGCTATGCCGTTGGCTTCAAGAGTTCATGGAAGGTTTCTTTAGCAGTTTTTGCAGTGACTCCATTGACGATGTTCTGCGGTATAGCTTACAAGGCCATCTATGGCGGCCTATCCGCGAAAGAAGAGGTACAAACTCCATAGCTCAAGATACAACTACTACAATAGTATACTTTCAAGATTCTTGAACTCGTTTCTTCTCTCTTTATGCAAAAAGGGCTCGTACCGAAAAGCCGGGAGCATCGCGGAGCAGGCGATCAGCTCGATCCGGACCGTGGTCTCCTTCGCGGCCGAGGAAATTTTGGCGGGAAAATACTCCGAGCTCCTCGAGAGATCGGTCCCTCTCGGGGTGAAGCTCGGGTTCGCGAAGGGGGCCGGGATGGGGGTGATTTACATGGTGACGTACGCCACCTGGGCTCTGGCCTTCTGGTACGGCTCCATTTTGGTCGTGGACTGGCGATCTCTCCGGTGGCGCCGCCATTGCTTGCTTCTTCGGTGTGAATGTTGGTGGAAGGTACTCATTTTTCGCCTTTCTTGATTCCATACCCTCGACTTTTTTTGGTTGGAGGGCAGCGTCTTACCAACTGAGCTAATCTTCGTCTTTTGTAGAGGTTTGGCGTTGGCCTTATCTACTTTGCGCAGTTCTCACAAGGGACAGTGGCCGCGAGTCGAGTCTTTGAAGTGATTGACAGAATCCCGGAGATCGATCCGTATAGCTCGGAGGGGAGGATGCCATCGAGCATGCGTGGTAGAATCGAGTTTCGAGGGGTGTCTTTCGCCTATCCGTCGCGTCCCACCATTCCCATTCTTCAAGCTCTGAATCTAGTGATCCCACCTTCAAAGACTCTAGCTTTAGTAGGTGCGAGCGGAGGTGGAAAATCGACCGTTTTTGCTCTTGTAGAAAGGTTCTATGATCCTACACAAGGTAAGTTTTTCTAACTTTAATTACGTTTTCTTGTTTTAGTCCTTATGTAGTTTCTTGTTCTTGAGCTAGTGCTAAAATTTTGCAGGATTCATAACTGTGGATGGCTATGATTTGAGGACTCTGCAAGTGAAATGGCTGAGGAATCAGATAGGAATGGTGGGGCAAGAGCCGGTTCTCTTCGCAACGACGATTCTCGAAAATGTACTAATGGGGAAGGAGAACGCAACGAAGAAGGAGGCGATTTCGGCATGTGTTGCTTCAAACGCTCATAGCTTCATCTCCAGCTTGCCTCAAGGCTACGACACCGAGGTCGGAGATCGAGGGACTCAACTTTCCGGCGGGCAGAAGCAACGAATAGCCCTAGCTCGAGCGATGATCAAGGATCCAAAGATCCTCTTGCTAGACGAGGCGACGAGCGCCTTGGATGCAGAGTCAGAAGCGATCGTTCAAAAGGCCATCGACAAGATCTCGAAAGGGAGGACTACTGTCATCATTGCTCACAGGCTAGCTACTGTGAGGAATGCACAGACTATTATAGTGATCGAGCGTGGGACCGCCATCGAAAGAGGCGATCATCAAGAGTTGATGGACAAGGGTGGTGCCTACTTCGATCTTGTGAAGCTGGCTTCAAATGGGATGTCGGAGAATGTGGCGAAGAGCGGGGACGAGGTGAAGAATGTGGATTTCTCAAAGGTTGATAGATCGGTTGTCGATGGATCGATGGCTCGGGAGGTCTATGATGTGGAGAAGTCCAAGAACATGGAGGTGAAAGTGGAAGAAAAATCAAGAAAGTATAGTTTAACAGATGTTTGGAGATTGCAAAAACCAGAAGGTGGAAGGCTTATAATTGGGTTGATTTTAGGTATGTTTGCAGGTGCAATTCTCTCTGTTTTTCCCTTCATTCTTGGTGAGGCACTCAGAGTTTACTTTGCTGATTTGGATAAGATCAAGCAAGAAATAGGAAATCTATGCTTGATTATACTTGGGCTTGGATTAGGGTGCACCGTAACTATGATAGGCCAGCAAGGGTTCTGCGGGTGGGCCGGGACGAGGCTGACGAGGCGCGTTCGAGACTCGTTGTTCAAGGCTATGTTGAAGCAAGAGCCTGGCTGGTTTGATGCAGCTGAGAATTCTTCTGGGATTCTTGTGTCTAAACTCTCTATAGACTGTATCAGCTTCAGATCAGTTCTTGGAGATAGATTCTCAGTCTTGCTTATGGGCTTAGCCTCAGCCGGTGTGGGGTTAGGCATCTCTGGTTATCTCGAATGGCGGTTAGCTCTGATGGCGTTTGCCGTGACGCCATTGACGCTCGGGGCGAGCTACCTCAACTTGATCATCAACATCGGGCCGAGGCTTGACAACGCCTCGTACGAGAGGGCGAGCACCATAGCTTCGGGTGCGGTTTCGAGTATAAGGACAGTGGCCACTTTCGGGACTCAGGAGAGCGTGGTTCGGTCTTTCGACCGGGCCCTGGTGGGCCCGAGGCGGACTGCGGTGAGACGGGCGCAGGTGATGGGCTCGGTGCTCGGGTTCTCTCAGGGGGCAATGTATGGAGCCTACACTTTGGTTCTTTACTTTGGTGCTATTCTTGTGAAGAAGGGGTATACCAACTTTGGTGTGGTGTACAAGATTTTCTTGATCCTCGTGCTTAGCTCTTTCTCCGTGGGCCAGCTCGCGGGCCTCGCCCCCGACACGTCGATGGCTGCGACGGCGATTCCTTCGATTTTTAGTATCTTGAAGAGGAGGCCTTTGATTAGTAGTGAAGGGAGGAGGGGAAGGAAGGTTGAGGGGGTGAAGGATGTGGATATTGAGTTCAAGAAAGTGACGTTTGCTTATTCTTCTAGGCCTGATGTGATTGTTTTGAACAATTTTAGCCTCAAGATTAAAGGGGGGAAGATGGTGGCTTTAGTGGGAGGGAGTGGATCAGGGAAATCTACTGTAGTTTGGTTGATTCAGAGATTTTATGATCCTCAAAGGGGGAGGGTTTTGATGGGAGGTGTTGATCTGAGAGAGTTTGATTTGAATTGGTTGCGGCGGCAGATCGCGCTCGTCGGGCAGGAGCCGTCGCTCTTCGCCGGGAGCATACGCGAGAACATCGCGTTCGGAGACCCGAACGCGTCGTGGTCGGAGGTCGAGGAGGCGGCGAAGGAGGCTTATATTCACAAGTTCATCTCTAGCCTTCCTCAAGGGTATGAAACTGAGGTAAGAATTTCAACTTCTCTTTCCAATAGGTAATGTTGTATTGCGCTCGGCCCGGCCCGATTACAGTTCGAAGTTCGGGCCGGGCCGGGACGATCGTTTCTGTAGTTTGATGTCATGTTCCGTTGCAGGTGGGGCAGAGCGGGGTGCAGCTGTCGGGCGGGCAGAAGCAACGGATCGCGATAGCGCGAGCCGTGCTGAAGAAGGCGAGGGTGCTGCTGCTGGACGAGGCGAGCAGCGCCCTCGACTTGGAGTCGGAGAAGCACATCCAGAACGCACTCAAGAAGGCCTCGAGACGTGCCACCACCGTGGTCGTGGCCCACCGCCTCTCCACGATCCGCGAGGCCGACTTCATCGCCGTCATGTGCGACGGCGCCGTGGCGGAGTACGGCGACCACGACACCCTCCTAAACGCCAACTTGAGTGGCATCTACGCCAACTTGGTTAGAGCAGAAACCGAAGCCATGGCATTTGCTTGAGGTGCAGTAGAATCATGTCTCTTTCTTTTCTTTCCATTTTTGGCTTAAACTAGGATGGCTTACCTACATTGAAAAAAGCTACTATATAGAGGAAAAAAGAGAAGCCAAAGAAAGTTTATATACCTGCATGATTTTTTTTTTTCCCTTTTCTTTTTCTCCTCCAACTTTTGATCTCTTCTGCTCGTTTGTGTTCACAAGAATGAGGGAAGAAGATGGAGGGCCAGAGCACATGCCCGATTTTAGAGGAAGACACGACGCGAAAATCGGAAAAATCCGGCATGTGCCCTGCTTCTCCAGCTTCATCAAACCTCATTCTATCTCCATCTCCATATTTGGATTCATCCATGAAAAATTTCTCAAACTATCAAAAGTTTAGTCAACTAATGTGCTAAATGGTGTACTTAAAATAATGCCTAAAGCTTAACTTCAGACAAGAAAAAACCTCAAACCCACAAGAAACATGAGATTTGAACATAATCTAATACTAAAAAACATAGCCCTTTTGATTGAGGTTTTAAGCAAAGCTACAATCTTGAACTTGCATTTATATAACACACACACACTCCACCACCACCTCTTCATTCTTGTAAAGGGCCCACCAAGAACACGAGAGGAACAATTTTGATTGGTTGGGTGGAGTAGATGATAATATTTGAGAGCTCATTTTCCCACACTTTAGTTATGTAAAGTGGTGCATTTCTTGAAAAAGTGGGGCTGTGGGGGAGTTTGGCTGCCAAAAAGAGGAGTGAGAAAATGAAGAGAGAGATAATGATCTGTACCAGCTCTTGCCCAACAAAAACTCACAGGCTGGCCACCCACCAGTACCCATGAAGCCATGGAAATCTAACTATATTTTCTGTGCTGTAAATGGAACCATAAAAAGTGCCAAAAAGTGGTTTAAATTGGCTTATCAAATTAGATTTGTGTTCCAAGAAATGCTTTGAGTTGGGTGAAGGTGATGGCTTCACCATTTTTTTTAATAAAAGATAGAGTGATAATTTTTTTTATGTTGTGATTTCTTGTTATAATTTAGATACTGTACTTGTAGTTGCTTTTTTTTTTTTTGGAAAGGGGGAGGGGGGGGGGGGGGGGGGGGGGGGGGGGGGGGGGGGGGGGGGGGGGGGGGGGGGGGGGGGGGGGGGGGGGGGGGGGGGTTGTTTAGAGTGCGCGTAATATTTCAAATATGTTTAGGATTATGGGATTTTTGGGATGAATATAGTAGTTTTTTATTTTTTCCTTTTAAATTACTATTTTAAATAATAGTGTAAGAGGCAAAGCCCAATAAAAGATTTATGGGCTTCTTTCACATTAATAAAATGGAACGTGTTGTTTTTTTTTTCGTTTTTTTTCCCCCATAATATCCAAAAATCTTGAACATTAAAAGGTAATAATAAATGTGTAGGGAAGAACTAGACACAATAGTAGTTAACGTGACTAAAATCAAATATTAGCACATGCCAAAAATATGAACTTATAGTGCACCTAAATATATTTTTAATTTACGTAGACTAAAACTCGACAAACTACGTCGACTATGTAAAATAACTTACTTAACGAATCCAAAACTTTTATTCAAACATACAAAACACCAACACTAAAGTATAGCACACAAAGCACCAAAACACACTTAATCAACAATTTATTTATTTATTTATTCAAATATGATATCCGGACACAAGCTATAATTTACACCAAGCGTATCATAGGTATCCACTACTAAAGATAGCTCGGTGCCCCGGGAATATATTGGATCAACGAGCCAGACGACGACCGGACCCCGATGATCGGAAACCTTAGGGTTCCTCCCGGGGGATCGAAGGTGCACGAGGACGGAGGAAATGTGACTCTAAGATGGCAAAACTCCGGGTTGCTTAGCAAAATATCGGAGATGCTAAAGGCGAAAGTGTAGATTCCTGCATAATTTGTTGTGATTGATTTCACCACTCTTTGAAAGATAAGAATTCCACAAACAAATTCAACTTTTGCTTGTGGGACTATTGCATAGATTCTTGCAGTGGCTATAGAAGTATTTATACAAGTAATAGTACCTGCAAGAACCTCACTGATATCCACGGTTTGAGCTGGAGTTTGTGTGAGTTTTAGAGAGAGAAGGGCAATGAAAAGTAGAGAGAGAAAACCCATTTTTGTTGTGGTCATGTTGAAGCTTCAACATATTTTTTTTTGCCATGCAGGTTTATATAAGGGGAGGAATGTGTGAATGGATTTAATGTGGGTGAAAAATGTGAGATTAATTGATAAAATTGGGGTTTTCAAGAATTGATTGTTTATTTAATTTCTGTAGGTACTACTATTGTTATGTAGCTTTAAATTTCTTGACCTTGGTGAAGATCATAGCTTCACATTTTTTTAATCTAAAAAATAAAACGGTACTAATTGTTTTGTGTTGTGATTTTTTTATTTTTATTTTTATTTTTATTTTTATTTTATGGTATAGTTATTTTTTTAGATACTATACTTGTAGTAGCCATTTAAATAATAGTTTAAGAGGCCCAGCCCAATAAATTGAGGTTTATGGCCTTAATGGGGGTAATTCTATACATAGCCCCCAAATTGCTATTCATAGCCCCCATATTAATAAATAAATAAAAATTAATGCTGAGTTTACAACATTACCCCTAAACCCTCAATTTTAAGTAAAAACACGTAGCCCCCGGTTCTGCAATTCTAATTCTAATATTCTAATAAACTAATAATAGCCCCCAAATAACAACATAACCCCATCTTTAGAAGAATTTAAAAAAAGAAAAAAAAAAAAGAAGAAGAAGAATATAAAAAAATAAAATAAAAAATGAATAAATAAATTAAAAAAACAACTTAAACCTCAATTCAATAACATTACACGGTTATTACCTATAGCCTCCAACACAATGTGGATGCCGGATTAATTGCAGGCGGTGGAGGCGGAATTTTTGAGGTGGCTGTAGAATGATGTGCTTCGTTAGCTTCATCGCCTGCACTAGAAGCTGAAGCGTTGGAGAGCCTCGTTTGTGAAGAATGCGAATCACAAAAAGAGTGGAAAGACTCGTCATCTGAATTTTGTTGAGGAGGAACAGTTTTGCCATTAAAATTGTGAATTTCCACCGGAGTTATTCTTTCGCCGCCGTCTTTACACACTCTGAAATCTCATGCACAGTAGTAATCTCTCCGGACGAAGAGGATGAAGAGAACCTCCCGTTCTCTCTGTCCGAATCCATGTCCGATCCTTCTCTCTCGTCAAAGGCGTGGATCCTTTCGTCAGCGGAATCCAGTTTCCGCAGCATTTCTCCGGTTCCAAAGCGGATTCCAACGAATCGAGGTAGAAAAGATCAGGACCGGGATTTGAAGTTACCTTCTTCGCCGACGTCTGAGAGCTTATAAACTTGGACAAACCTCTGTTTCCACCTTCGCTCTTGAACACCGATGCGCTCCTCCTCTGTTTCCTCCGCCACTTTTTCATTTTCCGGCACCCGAAAAACATAGCCACAGCGCACAGCGCCGAGGTCAGCCCGACGGAGGCGAGAACCGCCGTCATGATTCCCTCTCCCTCTCCCTCTCCCTCATTCATTCTTCTCCACATTATCATGTTGCGGGAGCGGATGGCAGTGGCGCAGCGGTGCGTGGGAGTGTCGGAGAAGGTGAAGGACATAGCTAAAGGAGGGAGGAAGCGTAGTGCTCATGACAATCGATCAGCCTTCTTTCAGAATTCAAATGCTACCTGACCAGATCACAGTCCTTGCTAGGTAATGGTTTGTTTTCATGTCTTCTTTTACTCGACCAGATGACAGATCAAAAGTAGGATACCACGATTAAGCTTAACCGACCAAAGTCATATATATATGTTGGCAGCCTCGATATCAAAGATCTTCTCAATCGGAGGATTTCTTTCTTATTTGTTCTTCTATCTTCAATTGCAGACAAACATCGTTGGAGGCTACAATGAATCAATGGCTATTTGGAGGGCTATTAGAATTAGAATTGCGCAACCGGGGGCTATGCGTTTGTACTTAAAATTGAGGGTTTTGGGGTAATGTTGTAAACTCATGCATTAATTTTTATTTATTTATTAATATGGGGGCTATGAATAGCAATTTGGGGGCTATGTATAGAATTACCCCTTGATGGGGCCATGCATGTTGGGCTCGTTTCACGTCAAAATGAAATGGAATACTATTTTGTTTTGTTTTTAATATCCAAAAATCCTGAAACTCCCTCCGACTCAGAGATATTGATCCCCTTTTATATTAATATTTGATGTATAAAATAATAAAAGGGTCAATATTTCTGAGCCTGAGCGAGTAATAAATTTGTAGGGGAGAACTAGGTATAATACTTAGTCAATGTGACTAGTGCATCATAGCATATGCCAAAAATGTGTACTAAAAACAACTTTAATTTAACCTCTAGTCTAGACTATAGTCAACCAAAAATATATATACATATTTATTTATTTCACTTGGGTTAAAACTTAAAAAGTACCAACTACATAAAATAAGGTATTGACCATAGAATTATGCGACATCAACACAAAAAGAGCATAGTTAAAACAAATACGGAGTACTAATATTTAAAAAAAATATTCAGACTAATCTCAAGATTCAAACTATAATTTAAATAAGGGTGTGTTTACTTTGTGGGTATAAGCTAGAAGTATCAGAGGGTATTCAAGTCAATTTCCAATCTTGACCATAATATAATTTTATATTTAAGAAATGATTTGATAATCTTATACCATTTTCACTATAAAAGATTTTATCTACCCTTTGCATTAATTTTCAATAAAAACCATATAAGGGCAATTTAGAAATTTCATCTTTAATCCATAAATTTCTCACGAAATATTCGAATCAATATAATACTCATAAAGTAAAGATGATATAAAAACTGTGGGTCCCGTTATTTCTCAGTACAATTTAATTTTATTGAAAACAATCTCTAGACACGAACTATAATGTAACATATCAACTACTAAAGATAGCTCGGTGCACCGGGTATATACTGGACCAACGAGCCTGACGACGACCGGATTCCGATGATCGGAAACGTCAGGGTTCCTCCCGGAGGATCGAAGGTGCACGAGGAGGGCGGAAACGTCACTCTAAGATGGCAAATCTCCGGGTTGGTTAGCAAAATATCCGTAGGGCTAAAGGAGAAAGTGTATATTCCTGCATTGCTTGTTGTGGTTGATTTCACCACTCTTTCAAAGACAAGAATTCCACAAACAAATTCAACTTTCGCACGTGGGACTATTGCATACGTTCTTGCCTCCGATATAGAAGTATTTGTACATGTAATAACTCCTGCAAGAACCTCACTGATTTCCACCGTTTGAGCAAGAGCTCGTGTGAGTTTCAGAGAGAGAAAAGCAATGAGAAGTAGTGAGAGAAAACCCATTTTTTGTTTGTGGTTATGTTGGAGTTTCTTCTTTTTTTTTTGGCCATGCAAGTTTATACAAGGAGAAGAGGATGTGAATGAAATTAATGTAATATTCGAATCATTTATTGTATTTCCGTATTTCTATTGCATATCAGTAGAAATTGGAGCTTTCAAGAATCTTTTATTTAATTTATGTAGGTACTTGCTATTTATATGTAGCTTTAAATTTCTTCAACTTGGTGTTAGGCAATGATATAAATTGCGAGTCCTTTGGGTCAAGTCCTATTCGAGCTGAATTGAGTTTTATTTTCAATTCTCCATAAAAAAATACAATTTTTGGTATATTCACAAATCACTTCGAAGAGTTATTAATTGCATCATAAAGAATTTTTAAAAAAATGAAAAAAAAAAAACACTTTGCTTGTACATCATTTTTGTTTTAAAAAAAAAAATGAACCTGCACTCATGTATTATTATGCCTAAACATAACTTAGTCCAACAAAAAAAAAATCACAAAACTAAACTAAAGGAAAAAAAAAAAAGAGCTCAAGAAATTAGAAAGCAACATCAGCCAATATCACATGCATTGATGAGTTGTACGTACAAGCAAAGCAAAAAACAAATCACACGCTTCACACTCTAAACTGCCTGAGAATACATTCCCAATACCACCACCTCTCTCTCTCTATAAATTTTGAATAACATCTGAAAACAGCTTTGATATAGCAAAAAAATGGCTGTTCCTTCATCACTTCTTCTCATTTCTCTCCTCTCACTTGCACTCACACAAGCTACTTCTCAAGAATCAATCAGCAATGTCACCCTAGCAGGCATTGTAACTTGCATTAATTCTTCTATAGCGACTGTGAAAACGTACTCGTTCATACCAGAAGCAAAAGTTGATGTTGTGTGTGGAATCCTGTTGTTAGAGAAGGTGATCAAATCGACAACGACAAATTTTCTAGGAATTTATTCCTTCTCCCTTAATGAAGTTGATATGGCCTTGCTTGATATCCCGGATTTGTGTCACCTTAATGTCACCATGCCAGCCAACTCGTGTGTTTTCGAACCTTCCGGAGGTTTCTTGAAGTTTCCCATCATCAGCATAAGATCAGATCTGCCTCTAGGCAAGGTGATTGCCTATGTCCCTGGTGCCCCAAGCTATTCGCACATGTAGATACAGTTCCGTTATATGCTATGCTCGGTACACCTGAAATTAAAAAATTTAGAACTCAATGACCAGCTAGGTGTACTGCGGAGGAACATACTGTACTGTTACTGTATATTTAACCTAAATATTTGAGTTAACGTTAATGTTCATATAAATCAAAGTGTCTAGTTTCCCAATAAGTAACGAGACAGCTCAGTTGGATTAGCATCACCATGTATGTACTAAAACACTGTTATTTTCTTTCCTGCCATGTCGATACAAACATCAAATGTTCATATTATGTAGCTCGGTGCATTATTGATGACAAAAAAGGGAAGCTGGAGAATCTTAAGCCCAGTTGAAATCTACATGTCACAGCTACTATGCACATCTTCACTTTTTATACTCCCCTTCTAATATTGCCATCATATACTCCGGCAAAGAAGTCTTCATATTTCAAACAGTTTCAATTATTCTTTATACTGTTGAACTATTTACATTTATTATATTTTTTAAATTCAAGTTATTGATAAACTGTTCTATATTTGTCATCACATTTCTGAATTAATATTGTGTCAATTATCATTAAACTAGATCTGGACAAAAAGAAGAAGCAGAATAACACGACCTTGATCATGATAAAGAAAAAGTTCCACGTTCTGTATTTTCGTGGGAGGGCACCATCTTCCTTTCGGTATTTTGTTGGATCATTTTATTGTGAAGGAAATTATAAGAGCTCAACCTATACTTCTTTTTTGCATTATATCAAATGACAAATCTTCATTGTTTCAAGCTAAACGGAAAAAAAAAAAAAAAAAAAAAGAGTACGGAACAACATACCTGCATGGGAACATCAGTACTCTCTAAAGGTGAGATTCAGACGGCAAGGTTTAAGCAGTGTTTCCTCCAAGAGAACTTTTGGAGCAGTGTCAGCTACAATGTTATTAACTCCATGGAAAATAAGCCTAGATTCACCACCAAAAATCAACACATCCCCTGATTTAAGTTCGACTTTTTCTGCCTTGTCAATGTCCCTCTCGTCCCCAAACAGAAATTCAGCAGTGTCCCCAAGGGAGAAAGACACTACAGGAAGTCTTTTCTCTAAACTTTCCCGTCTTTCATCTTTGTCCTACATAAAATTAGAGCATTCAACATAAGCTAATTACTAAAATCAGTACTTCAACTATAGAATGAGCAGAGTTCAGTCGGCAAAGAATGATTTGAATTCGTTAAGAGCTAAGGTCAGGTATGTATCTATGTATGTTGGCAGAAAAAGAAGCACAGAATGCAGCAATCTTAACTCTTAAAAAACATGGAACACAGTATTGCCAGGTAAAATAGATCTTTATACAAACTTTTCATCACCAGGAATCAGAAGAGAAATCAATGTACCAACCTGATGAAGACCAAGCTTGCCAGTCTTCGTGTAATAGTTGATGATGCAGATGTTTGGAGACATTGGAGGAAGAATTTTTCTTGCATCCTTCATTTTATGATCTGATTCTAAATGCTGATGGCACTTCGAAATTGCTTCTTTAACCAACTTCTGAAACTCTTCAGGAATAGGGGGAGGTTTGGCTTTATCAATGGACCTCTTATCATCGTATCTGCTTGTCTTGGGATCCCAATTTTTACCAAGGCACATCATCTTCAAGTGTAACTTTGCTCCATCACTATAACCAGGTTGGTAAAAACCTCCAGGCCCCCTACCAAGTTCTCGGCATGACTTTACCAATTTGACCTATATAGGAGTAAGGAAAAGATATAGAAAGAGCTAATGCTTCATAAATCTGACATCATAATGTCTTTTAGTCGATCAATCTCAGAAGAATACATCGTTCTCCTGAATATAACATTTTTTGTTTTTTGGAATGAACAAGCTACATAAACCACCACTGCACCACACATCTCTATTATAAACAAAAGCATAAGGTCACAGAATTGCATGAAATATTTTTATACCTGTTTAATCTAATTAGCTGCGAATAACAAAACAAGGCAACCTTCATCTCATGATCAATCATATGATTCATATCCTAGAAACTTAAAGCAAAATACTGAACTAAATAATGTAAATACATGCCTGACAAGTACAAAAATTAGGTCTACATGATACGTCACCTGATTCTCTAAGGAAATATAACCCTTCAGCAGAATCATGCCAGGCCTCAAAATCTTTATATTATCGCCTTGCATTTGTCGTTTCTCATTCCTCATTGCTTTGTTTTTAATATGCAGAGATGGTTTCAGCTTCGGGACACTGCTACTTCTCTCCTCACAGATATCAAAAGAAAATGCATCATGCAGTGAATCACTATCAACTTTATTTTTCTCACTAGTTCCCCCAGAAGTTATCAGCCCACTTTGAACCTCAGGTGAGAATCGACAGCTAATTGTCTGAGGAGATGTGGGGTTGAAGTGTGATGGACTGCAATTTTTTACACTTCGATCACTTGCTTGAATACTCATACTGCTCTCATCAGAACTATCAACTTTATTTTTCCCACTAGTTCCCCCAGAAGTTATCAGCCCACTTTGAACCTCGGGTGAGAATCGACAGCTAATTGTCTGAGGAGATGTGGGGTTGAAGTGTGATGGACTGCAATTTTTTACACTTCGATCACTTGCTTGAATACTCATACTGCTCCCATCTGGCCCAGAGTTTGTTGGTAACGAAGGGATAAGACTGTCATCACACGGATCAATGTAAGTCACATTCGAAGGCTTTGGTTCTGTATCGACATGAACAGTCTGCACTCCCTTAAAATCCCCATCATTAAAAGGCCCAGGAGATTCAAAATTAGGCTGACTTGGATACTCTGAAGATGAAAGATCATCAAATTTCTTTATTACACCATCAAAAGACGCATTTCCAGAACTTTCACTTCTAATACTCATACTGCTCTCATCTGGCCCAGAGTTTGTTGGTAACGAAGGGATAAGACTGTCATCACACGGATCAATGTAAGTCACATTTGAAGGCTTTGGTTCTGTTTCAAGAACATTCTGCACTCCCTTAAAATCCCCATCATTAAAAGGCCAAGGAGATTCAAAATTAGGCTGACTTGGATACTCTGAAGATGAAAGATCTTCAAATTTCTTTGTTACACCATCAATAGATGCATTTCCAGAACTTCCACTTCTACTCTCGGGAGATTCCGTTCCTGAGGAGGCACTATCCAGATGAACTCCACCTCCAACCTTGAAATTGAGAACCAGAATGTGTCTATAAGGATTCCACAATTGATCAAAGGACTAAACGCCTCGACAAATAGTATATCTTCACAAGCTTTATAACATAGTATGCCAGGTAGGAAAAATCGATTCTTATAAAGGTTTAGCATGCATATTTACAAGTGATTTTGCATAAACAATGAACTGACCACCTCCAGTCACTCAAGTTTGATTAACTATAACAACAAAATTCAGAACTACCCAGAATTTAAAACTAAAACTGATCAAAACACTGTGAAAACAAACTATTGTTTTAAAAAGAGCTAAATCAGTGCTTCAAAACCTTAATGCAAACAGTTCGCTCAGACTTCAAGCTTCTTCCATTAAAACAATCCAAAGAATAAATCATAGCTAGAGCTAAATCAGTGCTTCAAAACCTCCCGTTTCAACTGAAAATCAACCACAGCATTTCAACGGCAAATACGGAAAGCAATCCAACAAGCTAACGCAAAAACAGCAAAAAACTAAAAAAACAATGGATCGAAAAGCAGTTGATGCATTACCACGCCACGAGCGACCCATTGACGGGCGGCGGGTGTCGCCGGCGACCCTCTGGCGGCGTTGCGCCTTCCACCACCTCTACCTCCACCTCGATAGCCTCCGCCGCCGCGGTTGCTGCCTCTGCCACGGTTCATCTTGAGCTGATGCGACGAGAATTGATTACCTCTTAGGGTTCGTAGATGCAGAAACTGTACTATAGAGATCGGAGGAAAAAGCGATGAAATTGGGAAAGCGAAGAAAGTGGAAAAAGGGTTTGAATATATATATATATATATATATATAAATA
This sequence comes from Mentha longifolia, assembly GCA_001642375.2. Taxonomy (NCBI): domain Eukaryota; kingdom Viridiplantae; phylum Streptophyta; class Magnoliopsida; order Lamiales; family Lamiaceae; genus Mentha; species Mentha longifolia. Next base: position 1,755,381 of record CM038116.1, read on the forward strand.
TAATCAGTGTTTAAGGAATTGGAAAAGGCTTAGCAGAGTTGGAACTGACAGCTGAAAGAGTTTCTGAAACGAAACTGTTTTTGGTACCAAATGCAACTATGGAAAATTGCAAATTTAGTCCTGAAAAAACTATGTATTTACAAATGATACCTCCTCCGTTAATTTGTAACTTCGTTCATACGTTTTTTTTGGGTTCTATTTTCTTTAAATTATTATTATTTTATTCTATCTTATTTTGTTACAAAGAATATTCATTAAATCATTGAAAACTTTAAAATGCTAGCTAGAAAATTAATAAAAGGATATTATAAAATCTCATAAAGATAGAAAATTACAAATAGTAACTATAAGATGACACAAACATGATTGTAGAATCACCATTTTTTTTTTTATGAAATGTCTAAGAGGAAATGAAACGTATAAAATTATAACAAATTAGTACTATGATATTTGAATGTTCCCAAAGCTCACTAAATTTGTTATTAATACTTAGATGAAATTATAAAAACGCCTAGATATCATCATCAATTTCATGTAAATTGAATTTTTAGTATTAACTACATGTATGCCATAGTATTAGTATTGTATACTCCACAAATTAAATACCTTCAACATGGTGAATTTTTAGTTGTGTTTGTTACAAACTTCTAAAATTCATCAAAATTTTATACATTAAAAAGCTTCATAATTTTATCCAAATTACATTCTAAAAAAGACTTTCCCACATGTGTTTGTATGCTTTTTTTTTTTTAAAAAAAAAAAATCTCAATCATAAATTTTGTCATTACTATTAACTTATGTTATATTGGAAGAAGAAAATGAGAGGAAATGAGTATTAGGAAAACTTTTGTCCAAACAAAAAAAAAAAAAAAAAAAAACGTAATGCTTTTTCTTCCGGTCGCCAATAAAAGTTAACGCCACGCCCCTCTCTCAATTTCAGTCAAATTTTGCTTACTCTCATTTATTTTCTCTCTTTGCCCTCATTGTTATCGCAATCTTTCGTTCAGATCCTTCGAATTTTGAACGCAGGATCTATTTTAGGGGCAAAATTTGTGTAATTATCGAACCTAATCGAAGATCGGGGGTTCGTGACGCAGGAAGGAGCTCACAGACGCATGCCGGAGGTAGCTGAATGTGCTAATTCCGTTGATTTTTATGATTATATATTGGGGTTTTTTATTTTTTTATTTTTATTTTTATTTTGTTTTTTAAATGGGCTGAATTGCGTTGGTTGATGTTTGGCGAGTTACTAGTTTGAATTGATGTTATGTTTATGTACTTTGTGGCTGTATAATTGTTGTTGAAGATGGTGGAATTGTTAATTAGGCTTTTGCGATTGCTTTTTTTGTTTTCATCTTTGGGTCTTGATTCAACTCCATTGGAGATCAAGATCGAGGAAAGTGAAAGGGGAAGGCAAAATCGGTAAAAGTTGGATTTTCTCGCGTTTCCTCTGTGGCTAAGTAAATATGATTGGATTTTATGTGCATGTGAGATGATGAAGTTCATTGTTCAATGAATAAGCTCCCATGATTGTTAAAAGCATTTTGTTGGAGTTTTAATTTCTGTGTAGATGCATTAAAGGATGATTTGCTTATTTCCTGTATTTGATTCGGCATATTCTCTTGAAGTGAGTTGATTCTATTCCAATATTCCTGTAAATGGATGTTTTTTTACCTTTTCAAGTTTAGTTGAGATCAATGCCTGTATCTGATCTGTAGGGCCGTAAGGACAGAACGTTTAAAAATTCAGGTCTGTTTCTAACTGTTGATTGATTTTAATAACATCTTGCAGGTGTGAGCTCAAGAAATAACAATGGTGAAGTTGACGATGATAGCTCGTGTTACTGATGGCCTTCCATTAGCAGAAGGACTGGATGATGGACGTGATGTGCCAGATTCTGACTTTTATAAACAGCAAGTGAAGTCTCTTTTCAAAAATCTGTCTAGGGGCCAGAATGAGCCATCAAGAATGTCTATTGAAACAGGCCCCTATGTATTTCAGTATCCTATGCATTCTTTTTCTTAATTTTGATTGCCTTTGCCCCTTTACTTATTTCCTGACCTTTACCTGTCATATGACCAGTAGGAAATCCCAATAAATTGGTTTACTATTGGAATTATTTGATACATTAGTAGACAGCATCCTTTTGCTTCCTTTGAGATTTTTGCCAATATGTGATAGTAACTTCTGAGTTCACACAGCTGAGCAACATGCTATAGGAGATTCACATAATTTAGCCATAAACCTGTGGTTTAATTGTCATTGTTAGTATTATACTTTCGTTCCTTTTCACTCTAAAGTTAAGCCTTAATGTGGCTGCTTAGTTATATTATTGAAGGGCGTGTGTGCTACTTGACAATGTGCGACCGTGCTTATCCTAAAAAGCTGTCATTCCAATATCTAGAAGACCTCAAGAATGAATTTGAGCGTGCATATGGGAATCAGACCGAAACTGCTGCAAGACCTTATGCTTTTATCAAATTTGGTGAGTTTTTTCATTATCTTTCTCTTCCATGTCTACTCAAATTTGTACTATTCTTCGCCTAGATGTTTTTTTTTAATAGCAATCTTGCCTTGCTTTTGCTAGATACATTCATACAAAAGACAAAGAAATTGTACCAGGACACAAGAACTCAACGGAATATTTCAAAGTTGAATGATGAACTCTATGAAGTTCACCAGATAATGACTCGCAATGTACAAGAAGTTCTCGGTGTTGGTGAAAAGTTGGACCGTAAGTGATTTCCTCGTCAAATTTCTTTGAACTGTGGAGATTTATATAACTTGCTCCCAACTTTGTCTGTTCTATGAGTATTATCTTGTGGCCACCAGTTTACTTTAAGGAAACTTTTATCAGGATGGAGTTCGATTGTTTCTTTGTTTGAATTTGGAAGACTGGATACTTAACTTCATTGCTTATTAATGAATCTTTATCTCATGCATCTCTAATTCAATATTTTTCAGAGGTCAGCCAGATGTCCAGTCGATTAACATCAGAATCTCGCATATATGCAGACAAAGCAAAGGATTTGAATCGCCAGGTATCTTTCATTTGTCCTTCTAATGGCTGATTTCAACTTTTAACTTATTTGGCCTTTTAAGTGTCGTATACTGAGAAGGTTTATCTACTTGGGTGCCTGGGAAAAGTAATTTCGATAACTCCTTTGTTTACTCTAAACACATAATATACTGTACACAACTGCATTAAACAAATAATATGCAACAGTACCTTATAGATTATCTGACTGTGAGTGCATGAGTCTTCTTTATCTGTTTGAGAAAACCATGTTGGCTGGTTTAAGTATAAACAAGAAATACCTCTTTAAATTGAAAATGAATAAGAGAGATTTGATCAGTTAGCAGCTCGAGGGAAATAGAATGATTGTTTTCCCTGTGTATGTGGAAATAGAATGATTGTTTTCCCTATAAAACTTTATTTACAGATTCATCCATTGTTCACTGTAGGCTTTGATTCGGAAATGGGCCCCCGTTGCTATTGTTCTAGGAGTTGTGTTTCTCCTCTTCTGGGTCAAGAACAAGCTTTGGTGATCCGTTGCTCGTTTGGTGTTGATTGATGAGCTGCTGGGGGTCTTACTGTAGTGGTGTTGCTGTCTCTTCGCACATTATATATCATTTTATCTTTCCAAACCACTAGACAAGATCTGTTGCAATGACCGTCGAATTTTTTTGAGGATTTTCGGAACTGAGTATGTCGTAAAATATAGACTTCTTACTATGAAGTGAATTGATCTAACTTATCGGAGAAACATATAGTTTATTCATTTTTATCTGGATTTCCCATTTCATAGACAAAAATTATGAGTTGATTAATCTTTGACATCCCTCCAGATTGGATCAGCATTGCAGTTGGGACTTAACCACTTTAATTTCAAACCGTGTTTCATTTCATCTATTATTATCATCGTATAACTCTCGCACATTACATGTTCATGGCTTCGTAAGTATACACATGCCATCGTATACTATTCCTCGTTGCAAGGGGCGAACAATATGGACGAGTTGTGGCCTGCAATGCTGAACGAGTTAGAGAGTGCTACTTTAACGTCGAGCTGCTCTTTCTCGTGGCCAACGAGAACATTTGAATCCTGAAACGTACCAAATGGCATCATAAATATACGAGACACAATAGAGAAATCGAACATGGGAAACGAGCACGAAAATCGTACCCCCACGTCTTGGTTAGGATGTTCAAGATTGATATTTGGATGGATCCATCCTGTTTGTATAGCCTACATACCAAAAGGAGTATTCATTATAGAGATTTACAAGAAGATCCACATTTTATGAGTTATTCAGCTATTATTCAATAAATTACTATAAAATTTGATCTTTTACAAATTTATTTACCTTGATAGTTACTATAGCTTCAACAGCTCCAGCAGCCCCTAAAAGGTGACCAATCATAGATTTTGTAGAGTTCATTCTTAGCTGAGAAAAAAAAAAAAAAATCATAATATAAACTCCAGAAAAAAAAAAAATCTAGAGCAAGACTTTTAAATACTAACCTTAGTATTTTGTCCAAACGAATGAATAATAGATTGATATTCTGCAAAGTCTAATATTGGCATTGATGCAGCATGAGCATTTACATAGTTGATATCTTCTCTATGGACTCCGGTCTCGACCAACGCTGCCTCTATACAACGAGTAAATCCACTTCCTGAACAACGAGCAGCTTAAAATATAACTCATCGACCATATACTTAACATGAAATGTCGAAAAATGTTCAATTTTGAATGTAACGAACTTCCACCATGAGCATGAAGATCTCTTGTTTTATATGCATCAAATGCGAAGCTTCCGCCTAGAAGCTCCGCATAGATAGTTGCACCTCTTCGCTACAATAACAAGACATAAAATATTACGTATTTAAAATAGAGGATCTCATGTGCTCGATTGATCTGGATCTTTATATCGACTCCTACCTTAGCGTGCTCCAATTCTTCTAGTAGTAGCACGCCTGCGCCTTCTCCGATAACCAATCCGTCGCCTTGCTACACGTCGAAAAATAAGATTCGAGCTGTCTAGTAAATTTATGAAAGATGAAACCTCTAAGTCCATTCTTTGTGTTTTACTTTGTGTTTTTTTTTAATTACAAAATCATGAATAAATAAGTGGAATAAAGAATTTCTTTTAGTATTTACAACAATTTATAATACCATATTCCAAGGGGAAGAGGCTTTAGATGGCTCATCATTCCTCCTTGACAAAATTCCACAAGCAGAAAATCCTCCCAATCCTACATTATATGCAACATTAATTAATGATTGATATGTAGATAAAATCATATATAATGAATCAAGATTTAACCTATTGGAATGATTGCTGAATCAGAGCCACCACATAGCATGACATCCTGCATGTCCCAAATTTTCAGACAAAGAAAAACGAGCAGTGCAATACGAGATGTCACACGAAATGAAACCACTTACGGTTTCACCTCCTATGATATGGTTTGCGGCATTCAATATGCATATATTGCTCGTTGCACAAGCTGCAGAAATCGAATAGTTTGGTCCCATCCACCCCTGCAAGATAGTCGTTTCCATACTTTGTAAGTGACGCTCTGCTTGAAAACCTTAAACCCTAAACCATAAACGCGACTTACCAAGTCCATAGCCAGAATGGCGGAGCCCATATTCGTCGTGGCAAAGGGCACACAGAAAGGATTCATCTTCTTGTGTGACACCCTCAATGCATCAACACCATCACCAAAGACCTAAACAAAAGCACACAAGAAGCAACAACAAATCAAGAACTCAAAAAGCATGTTCGTTTAGAGCTGTCAAATCTGGCCCGTCCCATGCATTGGTCTCATGGGACTGGCCATCAACTTGTGAAGCGATTTTACCTTCATGCCCCCGAGGGCGGAACCGATGACAACGCCACATTTATCCTTGTCTAGCTCCTGCATGACCTCATCTGTAATTTTACCATCTACTAATGCCTTTTTACCAGCAGCTAGCAAGTAAAGCATGTATTTATCTGCTCTCTTTGCTATTTTAGGTGAGATCAAAGCTTCTGCAGTGAAATTCTTGATTTCTCCTGCAATTCTCTGTTGCAGAAAAGTTAAAAATCAGAGATTACAATCAAAAACTAATGATTTTCTTGAAATTTACAGATAGAGGAAGTAAAAGAAAGTAAGATTTATTTACTGTGGGGAAGTCAGAACAGTCAAATGCTTCAATGTGGCTAACTCCACTTACACCTTGAAGAACATTACCATAAAATTCTTCTACATTATTCCCAAGAGGTGAAACAACACCCATTCCTGTTACTACAACTCTTCTTTTCTTCGATTTTAGTTTCTTCGTCTCTGTCAATGGCTTCGAAGCTACCACTTTCTCCTCTTCATACAAGAAACATTTTTTTTATGTTGATCAAAATAAATTAAGCATGATTGAATCAAGATGAAACCAAGTAGGAACTTAAAATCCCACAAACTATGTTAATCATTTCTCAAAAAAAACATGCAAAAAAAGAACTGGAAATTATTGAATGAAAAATGATATGCACCCAAAGGTATAATAAATTTATGGATTACTATCAACTGATAACTTACAACTTTGACTTCTTTATTTTACAAAAATATGAAATATGCTAAAAGAAAAAAACAGTATATACTCATCATTTTTATCATCATATCAAAAATTCTGGCAAAAATATACCAGAGTGATGAGCTCGAGTCAGCTGCTTTCGTCCCCGATTCTTTGATCCAAGAACTGCAAATGCACTCTCTCCAAACAATGTAAATGAGAAAGAAAAGCTCTGGGAAGTGTAATACTCTTCACAGGGTTCGATATGGCAAAATTTCATCAACATGTTGAATCCACCATTTTTGCTGCTCAGAGCCACCATATTTCCTCCCTTTCTTCTCAGCTTCTTTTGGGAGTGAAAAAGATTCGAACTTTTATTCAAATTCTTGCTTTCTGTTGACATACTCATGCATGCTGCTACTATCCATGTGCAGAGTGGAGATACTACAGCTGATCCCACCATTTTTCAACTCAAGAACTCTGCAAAAAAAGCAAAAAAAATAAATAAAAAGAAATATTTGATTTTTTGCTTCAAGATTTTCCAAATTCTTGATTCAGGCACACACATATATTTCAGCAAATCTTTGTCAAACTGCTTTAAGCTAGTGTAAGAAAGCATAAACAATTACAATGATACATTTACACACAATCACACAAATTTTTTTGATTACATAAAAAAAAGAAGAAACTTTTGTAGTTAAAAAAACTTGTTAAAGTTGTGAAAAGAGACATTCAAACCTTAACTTGAACTTGATTTCCCCTACTAGTGGAGAAGCTTTTAAATAGAGTAAAACTTTGCGTGGGGTTTCCGTTTTGTGAAGTGAAAGAGAAGTGTTGAAGTTTTTGACTGTTTTATAATTCATAATATGATATAGTAATTTATTCTCTAACAAATTGTTTACTATGGTTTAATAAGACATTCAAAGGGAATATTCTCATAAATCTTGGGAAATGAGAAGCCTTTTCTGTTTTTTGCTATGAAACTCAGGAATACTTGACAAAACAAATTTACATCATATAATCATTTGCATAAAAAATCATAATATAATCACAAACAATAATTGCCAATATTTTGAGAAGATAGTTGCAACAAATCAAGAAATCTGATTCTTAATGGGCCTAATTTTGAATGCCCAATTTTTTTTGGGCTTCGCCCAACAAAAATCAAAATCCAATTTTGAAATCTTTTCATCAGTTTATGAAACGGTAATTTTTTTCGAAAATTGAAGTGCGAGCGCAAATCAAGAAAGTGGGAGGCGTTATAATCCCCCCAAATCCCCATTTTTTGAAGCGATCACAAGATTTCTTTCGATCGAATTAATGGATTTTTCGGAGGAAGACTGTTGCAGTGAATCCGAATCCGGTTCACAATTTTCCGATGATTCGCAGAGCGACCCGGATTTTGAAATGGAGGAGACCCGACTGTCGCTCTCTAATCTCTCGCTAAAGAGAGAATCAAAGAGATCCAAGATCATGTAATAAAATCCCTATCCATTTTTGTTGATTTCCCAGATTTTTTTGTGCATTTACGAGCTTCAGTTTTCATGCCTATTTGGTGTACGATGAAATGTGTGTAAGGGAAATTTGTTTTGCTGATGAGATGTGGATGGGCTTTTATAGTTTTAGTTTATCAATCTAGAAGCATTGATTGCTTTGAAATCTAAACAGAGATGTGTTTCGATTTTCCAGTGATGTTGAGGAATTGGATTACAAAGAAGAGGCAGAGGAGCTTGATGAAAAGGATAAAAAAAGCTATGAAATTATTCAGAAAATGATTGAAGGTTTGCTTAGTTCATATATAGTTGAGCTTTTTCATGACTGTGTGTGGTGTGTGTATATTTATACATTTTTAAGGCATCATTGGAGTTTTCTGCAAACATGGCAGGTGGTCAGGTGAATAAATTGAAAGTGGATGAATGCAAGATTTATTTAAGGAAACATGGATTGAGACTAAGTGGCAAGAAAGATATACTAATACAACGAATTGTGGAGCATGTTGAGTAATGATCTGAACACTTTTTTTAGTTGAATTTGAAAGCTCTGTTTTTTTTAGTACTCGAGCTGCTTCGTTAATCTTGTGATTATGTTTTTCAGTATTATCAATGGTGGTGGGGAGCAAAAGTATCCAGCTTATAGTTTTGTGCTGAATTGCAAAGGTATTTCTTTGTCTACACGGTGCTCGTGTAGAAAAATAGGGAGTTTTCGTTTCTAATGTCTTGCTTCGAGTTCTGTGTTTTGTGTTTGATTTGAACTTCGAAAATGAGCAGGTGATGCTTGCAAAGGAGATGTAGTAATCTTTGAACAGAATGTTTATGAAGAGTAACTCTCCTTCTCTCTTGAGTTTTTCCAGTTTATCATTACTGATGAAATTGACACTATTAGTCAGTTTTAAAGCAAGAAAAACTTATTAGATGAGTGTGTTGAGTGGTGAATTACGATGATCTTCAGGTTCAGTATCGTGTCTCGTAGTTCCAATGGTGGTCCTTGTGGAACAAGGATTGTTGCAGGGAGGATTTTGAAGGAGAGCTATGGTGCTGCCAAGCAGCAACACACATTTACAGTAAGCATCTCTCTTCTCCCCCTCTCTCTTTCATTCTCTCTCTGTATTTGAGGTATGGACCTTCGCAGATTGAAGTGCTATGGAGTAAAGGAGATAAACCGCTGCCTCCGCTTCATCCCCTTCTCATCAAAGGCAGGAATCTCTATAGAATGAACACAATGAGACAGGTGTGTGTGTGTGTGTGTGTGTTGAATTAAAGTTTATAATTATGCACTTTCCATCATTTAAATGTTATCACTACCCTTCTCCACAACCAGAAATGGGAAGATGAAGGAGAAAGGCAGAAAATTTTGTCAGAAAAGCATGCTAGAGGTGGCGCTGCTCGTTCAAATAGGGAAGCTCGCATACAGCACAAGGAAATGCGAAAAAAGCAGATGCCAACTGGGTAAGCAAACCTCTCTAGTTAAAACAAAACTCAGATCCAATATCAACATTATAGATTATCACTTCACTTGTATATCAGGGCCACGAGAAACAAGCATCCGAAGAAAAACCAAGAAAACGAGAAAAGAGAGCCTCTGATCCACCATCCTCAGCATCAGCATCATGCAGGCTATAACAGAACTCAAGAATCGAATATTCCAGTTCAGCCGGAAAATTTGTATGGAAATCCAAATTATAGGCAAAGTGTACTCGCACCATTACCACTTCACCACCCTCTGCAGCAGCAGCAGCGGCATTATGCAGTCCACTGTAGAACTCAAGAATCGAACATTCCAATTCATCCGGGAAATTTGCATGGAAATCCAAATTATAGGCAAAACGTACTTGTATCACTGCCGCTTCATCTGAGGTCACCTTTGATGGCTACCAACTGCAACTTTCTGAGATTTCCTCACCAGCAAAGTCACCTACATCACATGCAGAATACAAATGCAGTAGGGAATCGACCGACTCACCAGCAGCAATGTCGATATTTTGGTCAAGGGAGGTGCCATTTTGGAGACAGATGCAAGTTTTCTCATGACATTTAGTTCAAACAAGTGAATGTGGGCAATGTTTCCTAGTCAATTTTGTATGTATATTTCCTCATGACATTATCTACTTCTTTAAGGATTGACCAGTTGATTCTGGTGATTTTGATCTTGAAATTGCATACTAATTGTTCAATAAACTGAGTGAAATTCAGTGTTTACTAAATTGATATTCGATTGTGATATCCTGCAATTGCTTATGCTTTTCTGCAATTATAAAAATGTTGGAACTAATAAGTCAAAATTGATCCATTCAAGCACAATGAACACAAATTTATGATACTCTATTCAAACACATTTAATTTTGAATTTCTGCTATTTTTTTCCCAATTTATTCCGGAAAAAAAGGGTTCATTATAAGAGTACAAAAAAAGCAAAATCCTAAGGAGAAATACAAAATAAATATTGACTCCCAACATTTTCTCAACACAAGAAATCAAAACTGGTATTCTCAGAACTACTTCACCACCATCAACACTCATCCAGTAATCATCGTTCCAGCACCTTCATCAGTAAGAATCTCAAGAAGCAGAGAATGCTTCAGCCTCCCATCGATGATGCTCGTCGTCTTCACTCCTTGCGCTAACGACCTCACGCAGCAGTTCACCTTCGGGATCATCCCACTGGCTATCTTTCCTTCCAGAATCATCTTCTTCACTCCCTTGATGTCGATCTCCCTCACCAAGCTCTCCGGGTTGTTCCGATCCTCAAGAATCCCCGCTATGTCGGTCAGTAAAATCAGCTTCTCCGCCCCCAACGCCGCCGCCAGCTCACCGGCTGCTGTATCCGCGTTTATGTTGTACGACTGCCCCGTTGAGTCAGAAGCGACTGAAGCAATCACCGGAAGGTGATTGTTATCAATGAGCGGCCGGATTATCGTGGGGTCCACGTTTGCGATCTCGCCGACAAATCCGAGCTCGGCGTTCGCTGACGGCCGGGCCGTAAGGAGCCGGCCATCGATTCCCGACAATCCGACCGCCGTCCCGCCGGCCTTGTTGATCAGGGAAACGAGCTGTTTGTTCACCTTCCCGACTAACACCATTTACACGATCTCCATGGTCGATGCGTCAGTGACTCGGAGCCCGTTGAGGAAATTCGGCGCGATGTTTAGTTTGTTGAGCCACTGGTTGATCTCGGGCCCGCCTCCGTGGACGAATACGATGCGGAGGCCGACACAGGAGAGGAGGACGACGTCAGCGATCACGGATGCCTGAAGGGCCTCGGATTTCATCGCAGCTCCTCCATACTTAACCACAATAGTCTTTCCACGGAATTTTTGGATAAAGGGCAATGCTTCGGATAGAATCTCGACTCGAGATTGAGCTGAGGTGGCCTCTTTTACAACTTCCGGAGATGCAATCGATTGCAATGATGATTTGAGGCTCGTGCTTATACAGTTATGCTTCAATTTGGCCACAGGGTTCACGCTTTGCCATGAAAGCGGAAAGCTATTCGATTTCTCGATAGCTGCTGGTATAAGGGGATTAATTGGGTGGGTATTAGCAGCTAACATAGTTTCTTCGACGACTTCGAAAATGGGCCTAATTAAGAGTTCAAACAGTATAAGCTTATCTGCAAATCCAAGAGTAAATAACCAGTACAGGAAGCAAGCATCAATGGTATCCAAACTTGAAATCAAAACATACAAAAAAAGAAAAAATGGTTGAAGAGAAGAGATGAACACAAATAAGCGGAAAGTGAAGATTTCCAAGTCTTTGAAGTCAAGTGCGAAATTTGCTCAAGACAAATTCTAAAACTCAAAAATTTCCAGAAATATCAAACATCTCTCCTCACAAATTAGAAGAATCAGACCCCTTGATGTCATAAGAAACTCAACCATTTACACAGAAGAAAAAGAAAAAAAAAATTAACGCAAGCACCGATTTTTCTGATTAATCAAAATTAACAAGAATAGCTTTGCTGCCATATTTCAGTTGCAGACATTCAAGGAAAATGGGGGTAGTGAAATCAACTGACCTATTTTACAAATCTGCAAGCGAATTTCAATGTTCGGCACTTCTTTCCTGCTGACAACAATGGCTGCAATTCGATGGAGAAAAATTAGGGTTTCGGAGTGAGAATTAGAGTTCCATTGTGAGAAGGGAAAATGGGCGTAGAAAAAAATAAAGACTGGCAGCAACTAAACTTACACGTGCAATTTTTTTTGGGAGCTAGGGCTTTTCTACCCTTTTTAATAGATATATTGTAAAACTTACCCTTTTTAATACATGTAATTGTAAAAATGTCATTGTGTGATTAAATAATACTATTGGGCCCACAATTAATTCAACACTACACACACAAACACACAAAGTCGGTACAGTGTGGCAGTGTGTCGGCCATCAACCCATCAAGTATGAATCTTTTTTTTTTTTTTTTTTTTTTCCTTTTGTCAAATATTCCCTCCCCAATATTCCCTCCCCACCCAAAACAAACGAACTCAATATTAACCCCTTCCCCCCACCCGAAGACTCCATGCACTAAACCCTACACGGACGATGGAAAAAACAAAAACTCCTCGACACACACCCCCATTCCCCATTCATATTATTCTTATTCCATAAATAAATTCAACAAATGAAAATACAAACACAAAACAACAAAAAATAAAAACATAAAAACCCTAAACACTCACCCGACTAAATACATAACATTCACCCTCCCAAAGCCGAGCAGCACCTCCCTAACAAACCCTATTCAGCATCTTCATCATTACTTCCCCGCCGAGCACCACCTCCCTCGCCGGTGTTCCATTCCGTTCCTCATTGCCCACAAGCCGTCGCTACCATTGCACCGGAGATGTCGGGAGGATACATAATCAACGATGATGATGAGGAACACAAAGTCTTGCCGGAAAACGAAATGGGCATCTCGATCGAAATAATACCACGCCGAATATTGGTATGTTTAAAAAAATGTATTAATTTTTTGTTATGATTTGGTATGAATTAAAATGGTATTATTTGTTATGATTTAAATTGTATGATTTATTACGATTTAAATTTTATTAATTGTGGATCTCGATTTATTTGATACGAATGATTTGTATGATTTGTTATGAAATTGTATTTGTTGGGAAGTCTGAATAATGTATTATTTGTTAGGATTTAATTAAAAGTTAGTATATATATATGTAATGTTTAACATAATAAAATTTACATATGTGTTGAGAAAAATAAAATAAATTTTCTGGGTTTGGCGACCGGCCAATCCGGTGCCGGAAAACAGGCAACCGGACACTTCTTCCGGTCGCCGGAAAATTGACATTCCGGTCACCTAATTGGCCGGTTGCCTATACCACTATTTTCCTTATATTTTTCTTAGTAAAGATTGATAATCATATTTTTTTTTTGAGCTTATAAAATAGTTTGTATATTTTTCTTGAAAATTAATTGATATATATTTTGTTTAAATTTATTTTTTTTAAAGTGATTTAATTAAAAAACGTATATATATGTAATGTTTGAAATATTAAAATTTATATTTGAGTTGAGAAAAATAAAATAAATATTTTGGGTTTGCCGACCGGTCAATCCGAAGCCGGAAAACGGCCAACCGGACGCATTTTCCGGTCGCCGGAAAATTGACATTCCGGTCACCTAATTGGCCGGTTGCCTATACCACTATTTTCCTTATATTTTTCTTAGTAAAGATTGTTAATCATATTTTTTTTTGAGCTTATAAAATAGTTTGTATATTTTTCTTGAAAATTAATTGATATATATTTTGTTTAAATTTATTTATTTTTAAAGTGATTTAATTAAAAAACGTATATATATGTAATGTTTGAAATATTAAAATTTATATTTGAGTTGAGAAAAATAAAATAAATATTTTGGGTTTGCCGACCGGTCAATCCGAAGCCGGAAAACGGCCAACCGGACGCATTTTCCGGTCCCTGGAAAATTGACATTCCGGTCACCTAATTGGCCGGTTGCCTATACCACTATTTTTCTTATATTTTTCATAGTAAAGATTGTTAATCATATTTTTTTTTGAGCTTATAAAATAGTTTGTATATTTTTCTTGAAAATTAATTGATATATATTTTGTTTAAATTTATTTTTTTTAAAGTGATTTAATTAAAAAACGTATATATATGTAATGTTTGAAACATTAAAATTTATATTTGAGTTGAGAAAAATAAAATAAATATTTTGGGTTTGCCGACCGGTCAATCCGAAGCCGGAAAACGGCCAACCGGACGCATTTTCCGGTCCCCGGAAAATTGACATTCCGGTCACCTAATTGGCCGGTTGCCTATACCACTATTTTTCTTATATTTTTCTTAGTAAAGATTGTTAATCATATTTTTGTTTGAGCTTATAAAATAGTTTGTATATTTTTCTTGAAAATTAATTGATATATATTTTGTTTAAATTTATTTTTTTTAAGTGATTTAATTAAAAACGTATATATATGTGATGTTTGAAATTCAGAAATTTACATATATGTTAAGAAAAATAATCGAAATTTTTGTATGTATATATATGTGATTAAATTCAAAAAGTGCGTATGTAATGTTTTAATTAAATTTTTCTAAATATAGATTGATGGATCTTAAATTATTTAAGTAATTATTTAAGTAATTATTATTTAAATTAATTATTTAAGTAATTATTTGGATAATTTTAACTATAAATTTATACTATTTTATACTATAAATTTATACTATTTTATATGCTAAATACTTAATATATTAAACATAACGATTATATATTAAACATAATACTTAAATTTGTAATACTAATAATAATATCGATTGTGTCCCTATTTTACAGGAATCTGAGCCCCCATGGTTCCGTCGAAGCTATTTGATCAACAAGTATATGGATGTGACTAACTACTATAGGATTAAACTCTTGGCTGATATCCGTGATGTACTGAGCGACAACTATACCTTAGTCGATAGATTTCAAGAGGGGCCTTTCGGACACTTTCTGAATTGGGAGCCGGGGCAAAATAGCAAAAAATTGCTAAACTCTATTATATCTCGTTGTACTGTTACTGAGCAAGGAATTTGGTTCCACATTAGGGGCCAAGACGTAGAGTACACCATCCGAGACCACGCTCTCATTACAGGATTGAGATTTGGGCCTACACTGTTTGATCCTAGGATTCAGAGGCATCCAAGTGAATCGCATTTCTTTCAGGTGGTCTGTGGCGGCATTAATAGGAATGCAGCGTGGTTGAACTCGCAACTAAAGGAGTTCACATCGGCCAACGATCCAGATGGCGAAATTCGTGTGAAGCTGTCAAACTTGTTGATGGCAAATTGTTTTATTCTCGGTCACGAGGCGAAGGCCAATGTTTTCCCATGGTTGTGGGAGTTGATTGATGATGAGGATGAATTCAATGGTTTTCCTTGGGGTGCGTACACGTACAAGACCATTCAGTACTATTTGAGGACGTTTCAGACAACGTCCAAGAAATATCACATTTACGGGCCGTCATGGGCATTGATGATTTGGGCTTTGGAGGTGATGACGGGTTTCGGTGATGATTTTGCAGTCAGATGTCCTACAAATGACGTGCCAAGGTGTCTGAGATGGAATTTCCTCAATACCTTTAGGGGCGTGTCTGATGATGAGTTGTACGCACCATTTGAGTATCCTGAAGGACAAATTTCGATGATCCATCCCGAAGATCAGGAGATCCAAGAAGGTTACTTCTTGTCTGTACTTCAACCAAGGTCCTTGGTGGTTAATTTTCATGTGCCAAACAGTCCGTACATCGTCGTTGAACGCCCACGTGTACGTCGATCTGTGCCCGAGCCTCAGCATGCCGAAAGAGATGATCACGCAAAACCTCAACGTAGACGGAGTACCCGGTCTACGAGGTACTCCGGGCCACTATCCGATGAGGGTACATCTTCATCCCGTCACCAACGAGTGAGCAGTAGTGGTGGCGATGATGGCATTCCGTCAGGGATGTCTAGAGAGGATTGGATCGGTATCGTACAGGAGGCCGCCCGTCGCGAGAATGAGAAGACGGAGGCCAAGATGATAGGAAAGATCAGTAAATCCGTCTTCTCTAAGGTAAAGAAGTGGCTCAAAGGGGGCGTTAACATTGTAAGCTGCGGGACTTCGAGTATGTCCACTCGAGTGGACCGGCCCCAACAATTGAGCCCCCCCCCTGATTGTTTCATCTGCACGGGAATCGGGTTTTGCAGTCACGGCTGTTGATACAAGCCCTGAGGTGAACGAGCACCTCGAGGCAGCGACTGCACGTATGGATACCTCTCTTCCCATTTGGACACCGTCTTGTACGGAGCCCTACACGGGATCCGCCCCGAGTACTGTAGTGGATTCCGCGTACACTTCCATCTTCGGCCAGGTACAATCTTTAAGATTATTAAGTTTCTTTGACTTTTACTTTTATTAAATTCTTATATGTTTACTCGAATATCCATTTATCGTACAGGTCCAGCAATTCACTCCAATCACTACTAGTGGGCCCCTTTCGACCTATATTCCTCCCTACGGCCAATCGTATTTGCCGTATACTGGCGATGCTCATGAACAACCCCGGTGGTCTTTGGGCGACTTCTCATCCACTGTGCCTGATTTCTCGACGCCCAGACCGTCATTCCCGACTGCCGCTCACCCCAACATTACAATTCGTGAACAACCGAGGCGTGCTTCGTCAGTCGAGCTTGGGCAGGTATTTTTATTAAACAATAACTTATTTTCGATTTTACATTGGAGTAATAAATAAAATGAAGCTTAGTTAATATCATTTTAAGAATAATATTTATACCCTAATTTCTTCTCAATTCCTATAGTCTACTAGATCGAGATCTACTGAATCCGAGAGACATAGAGTTATTCCTAGTAATTCAGGGAGTCGTGGAGAATCGAGCTCTTCAGCCAGTAGAAGTACTTATTTGCAGCCACAAAACCCACCTTGGCCCCCAAGTGATGTGGTCGACCGATTCTATAAATATGTGAACTCCAACAAGCCACAACGCCCGATGAGGGTATATGACGCAATAACCGATCTGACACCCTCTGATTTCAAAAGAATGATAGCCAAGGATGGTCAGTGGGATCTTCCGGTATGTAAAGTACGCCATAAATCTTAAAATATTATTTATATTTTAAGATTTAAATAATTAAATTATGGTTATAACATCTACGTCTTCAATGCACATACTTTTGATCTTGCCCTAATGACCATGCGTCTCAAGCTACGAGAAGGCGTTGATGTCAAGCCTGAGTATCGGGATGAAAAATTGATCATATGCCCTACTTTTGTGATCGTAAGTATTTAAAATTATAATCCGATTTCACATATTTTAATGACTTAATCCACCACTAATTAATAATTTCGGTGTATAAATTTCAGATGGATCTTAAAGCGGACTACTCTAAGTTGATAAAACCAACGATGGAGCTTTTTGGTGCTACCCGTGAAGAACGAACTGGCACATTCTACTGGCAAAATATCCGTGAATACATGGTAAGGGAGTGGCAACCCAATCCTTTTTTGATAAATTTCATAAAGGGCCAAGGTTTGCCACTCGAGGGGAGCCCTGCCTGGTGGAGCGCAACTACGGTATCACATTTCCGTAAATTTGATTCATTTATTGACGTATATTTATATTCTTATTTTGTTAATATCGTAACTGACGCAACTTTAATTAATTATGTATTTAATCAATTCTTTAGGTGATCATTCCATGGGTTGTTGGTGAAGCGAACAGATATATTTTGTGCATTCTCAACCTTGAAAGTAAATCTCTTCAAGTTATGGATGCGCACTACTGGGATCTCCCAGAGAAGCAAAGAATTCAGATTATGATGGACTTGATGCCCTTGAAAATGCTTTTACCAATTTGGGTAGCTGGTGGGGGATATTGGCTCTGCAACCGTAATGGTTGGCGTGAAGCAGCTCCCATGTTTGTAGTCAGTTTTCTTCGTAAAAAGGATATCATTGAGAGTGGTCGTCCCCATAGTGATGGTCCAATTGCGATAATGAATCTCGAGCGCTTCATTACTGGATGTCCCGATGTACTTGGTGCAGACAGAAATTTAGACAATTATAGAGAGTTGATTGCTTGTAGGATATTTAGTTATAGATGCTAGTTGTTGCTATTCGAAACTCTTATTTTTTTTCGAATCTCATTTCATAAGAAAAATGGCAACACATTTGCCGGATCTATTTTGTGCAAAATAATAAGATGTTTATATTTTATCGCAAGTTAATAATTAAGGAGATGATTTTTCATGACAATTTAATAAGATAATTAATAATTTACTAAGACAATTTATAATTTAAATTTCTAAAAATACGAAACCAAAATATTAATCTGAGACATTGGGACAATTGGGACCGGTGTGACCATATTCGTTGCAGTGCAGACACCTACGAGGAGGACGACCTCGACGAACTCTTCTTTCCACTCTGCCTCTTATTCTTTTTTCCTTCGGACGACCTGGTAGACGTTTTGGAATCGGTGGCTGGACGTCAATGTCGGATAAATACTGCGGCACTGTCCACAGATGCTTCTTCGGGACACTACAAATTGGCACGCTGAAACACGCCTGATACGTTGTCCGTCTGTAAAAATGCGATACATAATCGACCACGTTTTCTCCATTTTGCCTACAATAAAGAAATTCAGCCAGTTAAACAAGCCTGACCATTCGTGAGTATTAGTTAATTAAAACGACAGGATATGAGTTTCATTACTTGATTGCCGCGATTGCGTGAGCACAAGGTAGACAATCATACTCCCACCGATGGCATTCACAGATGTGTTGTTGCAGGTCCACCCTGACTTCGCGTACCGACGTTTTCACTTTATAATGAGGAGCATCTTCAATCCTGGTGGCTACGTAGGTTGTTGACCTTTCCAATTGAACTACCATCTTTCTCCTTGCCTCTTCTGTGATTGGATGCGGATCGTTCCTGCACTTTTCTCGTCGCTCATTGAACCATTCTTTAATGATGAGTCTCACAGCATCTAGACAAGCGCAAATCGGCAGACGTCGGGCCCAAAGAAGACTGTTATTAAAAGATTCTGCGGCATTGGACGTCATGTTGGAGAAGCGTCTGGCAGGGCAATGTGCTCGAGACCACTTATCAACTCCGATGTTTATCAATTTCTTATAAGCCAACCTACTAGTGCTACGAATCCCTGACATGAATTTCCCGAACTCCGTCTTGTCGTATGTGTATGCGGCATGTTGAAAGAGTTCGCCAACTTTCTTTCTGTAGATCGCCAGATTCTTGGCAAGGTGCCAGTAACAAAACCCATGTCTAGCTTCGGGGAACTCGACTTGAACTGCATGTATGATAGACGGGTGTTGATCGGAGACGAACAACGTAGTCGTACATGGACCATATGCCATTCGGAGGCATCGCACGAACCAAGTCCACGAGTCGTTATCATCAGTCGGCCCGATTCCATATGCCAAAGGAAAGAGTTGCTCGTTCGCATCTTTAGCCACATCTACAAATATTAAACCGTGGGCATTCCCCTTGAGATGCGTACCGTCAACAATAATAACCGGCCGGAGGTATCCGTTTTCCCATGCGAATCGCGTCGCGCCTAGAGCAATGAAAACTTGTTTGAACCGGCCATCTGGACTGATCTCGTACTCGGTGTAGGTATTGGGATTAGTGATCTTCAACATGTGAAGGTAACCGAGCAGATCGTTGAAGGACTCATTGTGTTTGCCGTATACCATCTCGATTGCGTGATTCCGTCCCTTCAAGCACACGTCGTAGGTGGCATCGATGCCGAACTCTGATTTGAGCTCGTTTTGAATTATTCTGGGCTTTATTATCTGAGAATCACGCAACAATCTCTTTGCAAAAATTGAACCGATCACCAATGCATGGACCTTCCTCTTATGACTGGTATTTGTTAGACCAAATTCACTGCACATGTGCTCCTCAATAAATTTCGAAACAGTCCAAGGGCCGCCCTCGGTAGTGAGTAAAAGCCTGAAGGGGCATTCTTGGGATAATTTGCACGTCGCTAGGAATCTCTTGTTATCTGATTTCTCGACAATGTATTCTTTCCTCCTAATCAAATGCCACAAACCGACTGCGATGCAGATTTCATCCTTGTCCCAAAAAACAGAGTCCTTGGAGAGCTCATCAATATTAATGAAATCATCGTGATATACTGCGGAATCACGAGGCCGGGGGGGGACTAATGGGACAACCCAATTACTCATGTGGTCGGTGTCGTTATCCGCCACTGCTTCACCCTCACTCAAATCTGGGAACATCATCCCAAACAGTTTTTGCATACCCCCTTCCTCCTGGATCCAAGCAGTCCACTCTGCGAATAACGCCATGTTCATCTGCCTACCATCATGGTATAGATTGGTCTCACCCTCGCTCTCCGAGGTCTCCGAGCTCTCGTCAGGATCAGGGACGTAATCTTCATCATCCGTTCGCTCCTCGTTATTTTGGACCGATTGATTGAGGTCTGGAATTGCATTATCATGGATGATAGTTTCATGATTCGCCGGATCCGCACCAACGTTGTTGCTCTCGCCGAGATATACGCCCTCATACCAGTTACTAGATGCAGCAACCCTCCCAAAATGTTCCAAATCTGCATGCCAATTACTGCCTTGGTTGTGAAAATCAAATGAGCCAACATACGACCCGGGTTGATCGAAGGTGGGGAGGGAGGATGCCCCGGCATGTGAAGATGATGGCCCCGCATGTGAAGAAGATGCCTTGTCGTTCGTCTTCACGAATACCGTTGGCGTCAAACCACCATTGCATAATTCAAATAATTTCTCATCTCTTGTCAAGTGTGATTTGACACTCCGTCCACGGTTGTTCATCCTCAGATAAGAAATATCAAAATCAGAGACCGTCAGGTTGCAATAATAAGATATGAGGTATCTCAAGTTGTAAACGGTTATCCCGTCAGAAGATAATGGGATAGTTATCTCTTGGCCACCTTCATAACTACAAGCATCCCATTTACCCCCGTATTTAACGTTCACGTAGACCAAATCCATCTGTAATCACATAATTAAATTTTAATTAATAAATCATCAACTGCAAATAAATATAAAAACAACAAATTAAACACATAAAATATACCAATATCTTTAAGAGTACCAAATTCAATTCGAAATCACTATTGTATACTAATTTCGAATTAAATATTAAAAAAATTAATTTAACAAAATAATAATCAATTAATTTCAATATAAATCTATAGGAAGAATTTCTAAGCTCAAAAATTAAATATTATAAACTATTCATATTTAGAAAAAAAATTGAAAAATAACGGTATAGCCAACCGGCCGGTCTATTCACCGGAAAAGTGATTTTCCGGCGACCGGAATAAGCGACCGGTCGGCCTTTTTCCGGTGTCGGAATGACCGGTTGGCTATGTCCAAAATTTTCTCTTTTTTTCCTTAACATATTTATAAATTTTTGTAGTTCAAACATTAAAAATATTTTAATATTTCGAATTAAATCATTTAAAAGAATTAATTTAAACAAAATAATAATCAATTAATTTCAATATAAATCTATAGGAAGAATTTCTAAGCTCAAAAAATAAATGTGATAAACTATGCATACTTAGAAAAAAAAAATGAAAAATTATGGTATAGCCAACCGGCCGGTCGGTACACCGGAAAAGTGATTTTACGGCGACCCGAAATCACATTTTATTTTTGTACTTATAAAAAATTAATTTAAACAAAATATATATCAATTAATTTTCAAAATAAATATACAAACTATTGTTTGTATATTTATTTTGAAAATTAATTGATATATATTTTGTTTAAATTAATTTTTTAAAGTGATTTAATTAAAAAAATGTATATATATGTGATGTTTGAAACATTAAAATTTATATTCATATTGAGAAAAATAAAAGAAATTTTTTGGCATTGGCAACCGGCCAAAGTGGTGCCGGAAAATGGGCAACCGGACCCGATTTCCGGTCGCCGGAAATTTAACATTCCGGTCGCCGGATTGGCCGGTTGCCTATACCATTATTTTTCTTATATTTTTGTAAGTAAAAAATGTTAATCACATTTTATTTTTGTACTTATAAAATAGTTTGTATATTTATTTTGAAAAGTAATTGATATATATTTTGTTTAAAAGATATTTTTTTAAGTGTTTTAATTAAAAAATGTATATATATGTGATGTTTGAAACATTAAAATTTATATTCATATTGAGAAAAATAGAAGAAATGTTTTGGAATTAGCAACCGGCCAAAGTGGTGCCGGAAAATGGGCAACCGGACGTGATTTCCGTTCGCCGGAAAATTAACATTCCGGTCGCCGGATTGGCCGGTTGCCTATATCATAATTTTTCTTATTTTTTTCTAAGTAAATAATGTTAATCACATTTTATTTTTGTGCTTATAAAATAGTTGTATATTTATTTTGAAAATTAATTGATATATATTTTGTTTAAATTTATTTTTTTTAAGTGATTTAATTAAAAATGTGTATATGTATGTGATGTTTGAATTTCAAAAATGAATTAAGTGATTTTAAGTGATTTAATTAAAAATGTGTATATATATGTATGTGTATAATTAAAAGATGATTTCTCCGGCGACCGGAATAGGCAACCGGTCGGCCTTTTTCCGGCTACCTAATGACCGGTTGGCTATACCAAACTTTTCCTCTTTTTTTTCTTAACATATTTATAAATTTTTGTAGTTCAAACATTAAATAAATTTTAATATTTCGAATTAAATCATTTAAAATAATTAATTTAAAGTAAATAATAGTCAATTAATTTCAATATAAATCTATAGGAACAATTTCTAAGCTCAAAAATTAAATGTGATAAACTATTCGTACTTAGAAAAATATATGGAAAATAATGGTATAGCCAACCGGCCGGTAGGTTCGCCGGAAATATGATTTCTCCGGTGACCTGAATAGGCAACCGGTCGGCCTTTTCCCGGCTACCTAATGACCGGTTGGCTATGCCAAACTTTTTCTCTTTTTTTTCTTAACATATTTATAAATTTTGGTAGTTCAAACATTAAAAATATTTTAATATTTCGAATTAAATCATTTAAAAGAATTAATTTCAACGATATAATAAGCAATTAATTTCCAAAATAAATTTATAAACTAATTCCTAAACATATAAGTTCATTTTCGACATGTTAAAAAAATTCAATTTATTTCCAAAATAAATCCCTAAACTACTTACTATACTAAGCATATAAAAAAATCGATATTAAAATTTACCTATATTATTGGATAATCCAAAAACACGATTGAAGAAGAAGATGATGAAGCAGGCGTGACACGATATCCTCCTTGATAAACCCTTATAATGGCTCGTCTTCCTCAGCTCAGTTCTTTAGCTCGGATGTTGATAATGCCTCCTTTTCTCCCAACAATTTTTTTTTTTGTTAGTCTGTTTATTTTTGAATTCTATTTGCAATTTTCATTGTTGTATATATTGAGTTTTGTGTGGGGTGGGTTGGCATAGGATACCAAAATTTATTATTCGTATACAGAGTATAGATTTAATTATTGTAGAAAAACAGTCAAAAATTCAATAGCATTATTAATAGCCTTATTCACGCATGCATGCAAACAGTAGAGACTCAGCAGAGTCACATTGAATTATTGTAAAAAAACAGTTCAATATCATTCAATTCATATGATTCATATGCATGCATCGTTGCACAAAATTTATTAGCTGTGAAAAACAAAAAAATAAAAGATAAATTATAATAAATGAAAATAGTCACTTACTTCTTGGTCGGTTCGTTGGATTGCTACTTTTTAAATATAAAAGTGGGCCCATTACACATTAAAATATTAAATAGGACACTTTTACAATTTCATTTGTTTATAAGGGTACTTTTTCCATTACCCTTTTAAATGGGGCATTTTCTCCTATTTGCAGATTTTTTTTTGAAACCAGACTAAATTCCGGTGTTATAATTGAAAGAATACGGAGTATTAATCTATTTTAAAAACAAGACTTATTTATAATGAGAAATGATATGCTACCCCTTTTTGGTGGGCACATTTCTCGGCAGCATCGCCGTTTTATTATTTTGACATTAATTTGTTCGATTTTTTTGATTATTTTATATTATAGTATCTTAAAAATTAATTTAGAAATCATAAAATCTAAAAAATCAAACTTGATTATTATTTATTATTTTTAATTTCAAAAATGAGTAATAAAATAAATAAAGTTTTGATATTTATTTATTTATTAGATTTTATAATTTATAAATCAATTTCTAAGGTACTAGAATATAAAACAATCAAATAAATCAAACAAAGTAATGTTAAAGTGATAAAATATCAATGATGCCCACGAAGGTTCTACCAAAGAGGGAGTGACATATCATTTCTCTATTTATAATTCTATGTTTAAAACTAGTTTTTTAATAATTTTATTTTTATATTCATAATATGTATTAGTATCGCTAATCTGAGCAATTTTTGTTTTTGTAACTTTGGTAAATCTTGTACACAGAATGGGTTTTTTATTGGGTCCATTTTCATCTTCAACAGCAAAAGAGCTATCCAATCTATATAATGATCTGAGATCACATAAAATTTAACACATTATGGGCCCAAAAAATATTTTACTGCAACGTAACATGGCCCATATCTAATCTACATAATTGGGTCGTTAGTAATAGGAAAATTGGGCTCAAGAATATTACTACGAGTCTTTCTAAAGCAAAATAGTTTTCGAGATGCACTATTTGCTTTTTGCTGCAAACAGTAGATAGATTCGTAGAATCGTAGCAAGAATACTTAAATTAGAGGTTAGAAGAAAGGTGAATTATATTTATATGTGAAAAGCAAACGACGTACAAAAGAAAAAAGGAACATTCTTTGAGTAAATTAGTTTGCTATGGTTATACTATATTAGCTCACGAAGTCTTCCATGATTTTATTCCAGAATTATGCATTGCAGAGCCAGAGATAGTATTATATACTCCCCCGTCTACAATCTTTAGACACAGTTGACTTTCTAATTGATTTTAGAGCTTTATAATGATGAATTTAAAATACATATTTTTTTAATTTAGATTTCCTTATAAAATACTAGCTAGAACACCCGTAGTTCCCTACAAAAAAAGCATTTGTCCAAAAAATTATTTTAAAATCTATCATTATAAAGCCGAAAAAGTAATTATAAAATCAATTGTGTCTAAAGATAGTCGATAGGAGTGTATAATGCAATAGATCCCTTTAACATATTTGCCTCTCTAAAACACACACACAAAAAATAGTTTTCTTAGCATGTTTGATTCAACAAATAATAGACATGGATTCGCACCAAGAATATTTAAATTAGACGCGAAAATAGTTTTATTAGCATTTTTTTTCTTAAAAAAAAGAAAAGAAAAGATAGGTAAAGATGAATCTATATTAATATAAGAAAGTAGGATAATTTCCCTCCAATATTTTTAATATTTGAGCCTCATTTAATTTTTGTAATTAACTAAGTTATACATATCTTAAAATATATTATGTTATTTTCTATGAAATTCTTTATTTAATGCATTTATTCCAATAAAAACTTATTTTTATTTATTATAGTTCAAAACATTAATTAAATTTTAAGTATAAATATTAATTTGACCAGCTAATTTCTTCTCATTTGTTTCTTTTAAATGTAATTTTGAATAATCGATTTAAATACTAAAACTAAGTAATGACTCTCAATTTTACTGAACCAACATCTCTTAACTTAATGTAATATTTTATATATAGAGGAAATGCATATATTTGCCCACTTAGAGTATAAGAAAACAATATATACCCACCACATAAAATTACTCAATTTTTGCCCAATTTTTGTAAAATGGGACTAAGTTGCCCCTAGCTATTTTTTTTTAAAAATTGCCCACCTTCTTCATTCTTTTCTTTTTTATTCTTCCTTTCTTCATCTTTGTTTCTACACAGGCCAATGTTGGGGGGAAGATCTTCACGGTGCTAGGGTTATCGGTGGTGAGACGACGGCAAGAAGACGGCGAAGACGGTGAGAAGAAGCAGAAGACGCCGATTCCGGAGAAGACGCTGAAGACGCAGACGACGGCGTTGTCGTCGACGTAGGGCTTGCATCGCAGCTCTCTGTCGTTCACGGCGTCGACGACCACAACTTACAGAAGATAGCCTTCAACACGTCGGCCATGTAGGTTGGTTATGTCTTATCTTTTTGTCTTCCTTCAGTTTTCTTCTTCCTAGTTGGTTTTGAAGATATAAACCCTAGTTTTTGTTGAATTTGAATCACGCACAAGAGATGGTGGTGGCATCGTGGACGTTGATGGCGGCGAAGTAGTTGATCATTTTCGTTTTTGTTTTATTTTTTGGCTCGAACAGTAACTCAAGAATATGTCATAAATATGTAAAGTTATCCTCATTTTCCTCATTTTCTTTTACTTGTCCATGGCTAAGGTTTTTTTTTTAATTTTGTCCATGGCTAGGGTTTTGATGCAGCACCAATCTGTATTTTTTTCAAGCAATTTTGGATCTGCTCATACTCGAAGCAATTTATTCTGTATTTATTTGCATTTTTTTTCTCTCTTTGATTGAACTTGCTGAGAAAGTAAATGAATGTGTCTTTTGCTTATTCGTGTGTGTTTGATGTTTCTTGTTTTATTTTTGTTTGTTGTTTTGGTTTCGTTTGATGTTTCTCGGACTCATCCAGCTCCAGAATTCAACGATTTCTTGATTTCTTGTTTGATGAGCTTAATTTTCGCACAGGTAAACTAGTTGATAAGATTTTGTAAACTTCTTCCCTTCTGCAAGTCAGAATATTGTTAACGAATGTAATAAATTATGCAATTCTAACTGAGTAGAAAGTAAGAAATAAGTTAAATTCTTACCACATTAACAAATTCTTGCCAAGTCAGAATTTTGTTAATGAAGGTAAGAAATTATGCAATTCTAATTGAGTAGAGAGTAAGAAATAAGTTACATTCGTGCATGTTCTCGTTGCCATAAATCTGGTCATTATTCTACCACTTGCACCGAATTTATCGAGGTTCTACCTGTGGATGCTGCAGAAGAAGTTGTTGATGGCAACAACACACGAGGCGTGAAGCGCCCTCGCAACCTGAAAAAATGCGGTATTTGTAGTGTTGTTGGCCACACTCGGAAGAAATGTCAAGATCCCAGCAGGTTTTTCCAAGTTTTTATGACCAATGTCAGTTCTTAGCACACTTCTAATTATGTTTGTGCTCAGCCCCTACATAGGCAATCCCTTTTTTTGATGGTTTTCGGGTAAAATTATGATTTTTTTATTGTTGATTGTAATAAGTTTTTCCAATTTCTGACTACTACAATATGATCCAAACAATTTACGGTAGTAAGAAATTTGCGATTTTCTTACTTCGGTGTTGTAAGAAATAACACATTATCTTACATCCTTGTCGCAGAAGTTTCTTATTGTCAGATTTTTTGTATTTTCTTATACAGGTTGTCCAAAAGTTAAAATTTCTTATAACTTTATACTTATTTTCTAACAACTTGTTCAATAAATTCTTATAATAAACATATAAATTTGCACTAAAGAAATTACGACGGCTTGAATTACCATTGTAAGAAAATCATAACATATGTGCCAAAAGAAAGTCGATTATGTCTAGAATTTCACCCAAAAAAGAGATGTCTTGTTCCATGTCCATAGCACCCACATAAACAAAAAAAGAGTTGGTTTTTGTACGTGCGTGTTCACCACCCCCCCCAAGAAACAATTACTTACAAAAAGCATATTTATTTTTTAAGACTATTACATGCTACCCCCTACATTGAACGGTATTGAAGTGGCATGGCCAACATTGCAATCCGTGCTGTGAGCATAGATGGTCGTCGCCACATGTCGACGGTATTTCATCACCTTTTTTGGGTTCTCCAAACCCCTCGGCAACTGTACTTTTGAGATGATCCATTCCACTTGCCTCATGCAGTATAGCGTAGCGTCTGCGGCTTTGGTTTCTCTAAAGGCCTCCCTACCTGTTGCAAGTTAGCATTGTAAGAATCTACTTAGTTCGAAGGCGACAATTGATTAGAGAACGTTAGAATCTACTTCACTAAGCATCAGATTTTTATATAGTACTTTATAAGAAACTAACATTTTCTTACAAACAACGTCGTAAAGGTTAGAAATTTCATGTTTTCTTACATTGAATCCTATTAGCAATATATAAATTCTAACCACAAACCAAAAAAATCCTAGTAAGGTTAGAAATTATCATTTTTCTAACCTTTCTCAGCTTCATGTAAACAAGTCTAGGATGGTTAAAAATTAGCATTTTTCTAATCTTTCATCAAATCTCATGTCCTATATGAGATATTATTAGAATGATACGAAATTAAGATTTTCTGATCATTTTCTAAATAAGAAATTAAGGAACCATGAGCATTTTCTTACCTTTCAAAGCCCCAAACTTAAAATCAAACTGAAGATTTCCTGACTAAGTCGCCCAGCTCATTCCCTATGTACTTCAGAATTGATAATCCTATGTGCATTCACGTCTCCTACCATGGTTTCATACCCACCCGGTATCACTTTGTGCTTTTTATCCAGCAAATTCAGTCTTTGATAATCTCATTCAACCTTGCAGGCATAAGCAGAAATAATCATTGAATGCAAGAGATGGTAACAAACCACATCACAAGATGTCAGAATTCACATCTAATTATAACATATAACAATAAGAAAACAACATTTCTAACCAACATACAACTAATAGATGCTCATTGTCAGAATTTATCATGACACAATATCAGAATAACATATCTTTCTAACCTTCATGTTGAATCTTATTTTCATTTCTAACCAATTAGTCAGAAATTTATTACTTTTCTAATCAACTAGTAACAAATGCAGTAATGTATATACCTTCAAACCAACTGATTACAATCATTCAAATTGGAATATTCTGATCAAGATCTACATAAATTCATTGGTCTTCTAACCAACTACTAACAAACTGATCAGAATGTATATGCCTTTCTAACCAACTTATCAGAATCATACAAATTGGAAAAATTATTATCAAGATCTGCAATTTCAAACCAAACAACAAATTTGTCATTCAATCCCAAGTTTTTTTTTCAATTTCTAACTTCAATTTCAAAAATCTAACCTAAACACAATATAATTATAATGAATCTGTTTCACTTAATCAGAAATATATACATTTTCTAACCTTCAAGTGACAAATTCTAACCAAAACAGCAAAAATTTCTAACCAACTAATCGAACTCAGGTTTGTTCAGAAACCTTAATACTTTTACAGCAGTAAATCTTTCATTTTTTCTGCATTTCATAATCGATTCAAGTTGTCAACTTCTCCCTTCAACCAATACGTGAAAACACCCAAACCAAATCTCACCCAACAAAATACAACATCTTTTTCACACAATATCAGAATTGTATATCTTTCTAACCATCATGTTGATTTTTCTTACTTGCTAACCAACTAGTAAGAATTTTATATGTTTTCTAACCAACTAGTAAGAAATACAGAAATGTATATCCTTTCTAACCAACTGATCGGAAACATACAAATTGGGAAAATTCTAACCAAAATCTAAGAATTATAACCAAACCGCAAATTTGTAATTCAATTCTAAGAATTGTACCATTTCTAACTTCAATGTGAAAAAACTAACCTAAACACAATATTTTTCTAACCAAGATGCAACCCAATATCTTGCAATTTCAGATTTCTGACCACGAGAAACCAAATACATATATAATTCAAAGGAACGTTCTTGACTTCATCAGAAATACTTCTTTTTTCTAACCTTCTCGTGAAACATTCTAACCAAAAAATATAAAATTCTTATCAACTTTTTGATTTTTCCAGAATTCCTAATTCTTTTGCAGCACATAATCCTCATTTTTCCAGTGTATAATCGATTCAAGTAGTCAATCTTTCTCTTTAACCAATAGGTCAAAACACCCAAACTAAACTCAACATCCAATATTCAACATTCTTGCCACATGCAACTTCAATTTCTCAAAAAAAATACACTCAACAGATTGAAGGTGTCAATCCCTTTTTCCCAAAACCCTAAATTTCGGTTTTTCTCTTCTCTACAATTTAAAAAGTAAAGCTTTTTTCATCCATCAACAGTCCAACAATGCAACCAAAAACCACATGCAAAAACCCTATTTTTCTTACCTCTGCTTGTATGAAGGGATGGCCACTGGGAGGCGCTTGGACCGGCTCCTCCGTCGGAGCATCGGAGTGCGGCGGGTCGTCTTGCGCGTCGGCTCTGTCTTCCTTCCTCTTTCTCTTTGAACTTCGCAGCGCTATGGGAGTGAGGAGCGAGAACAACGAAAGTACTCTGTGAAGCGACGAACGCCGTCGACGGCGGGGAAAGGCCACTGCGTCTGGTTGGGAAGATTGCCGGTGTGAATTTGCAGAGAGAAGAGAGTTGAGGGTTATGGAGAGAGTAACAGGTTTCTGTCAATTAATTGTTTTTGGGGTTGGGATCGTGTGAGAGTGGGAGAGAAATGGGGGAATTTATTTTTGGGGAGTTGAGGGTATTTTAGGGCCATTGCCCAAAAATTGGGCATTTTTTGTGTTTTTTTATGTATTGGGTATATTTTGATTTTTTATGTGCTGAAAGGGCACTTTAATTGTTCACTCCTATATATATATATATATATATTTTGTTCTTTGACTATGAAAATTGAAAATATATTAGTTTATGCATGCCCATTTTTTTTCATTTTTATACACACACAAATAATACAACAATTGATAGTGGACTTAGGTAACTCAATTAAATATGTCAGGAGTCTTTAAAAATTATAATTATGAAGTTGATCCATATTTAAATGTTTAATCAAACAATCTCTGAAATTGAGTTATAAATTTACACATGTATATAAAATGTGTGTATATATGTATATAATCAAATAATATATAACACAACATACGAGAGTACACATTTCATCATTTTATGAAATAAAGTAGAAATCATTAATTAATGTAAGAATTAGATATTTATCATGTTATTTATAAATCAAACATCTGCATCGCGTGTATAGTTCTAGTTATATGAGAAAAGAAAAAGGAAGATTCTTTTGAGTAGATTAGTTTGCTACGGTGATAGTACTATATTATTCTTAGCTGACATTACAAGTCTTGCATGATTTTATTAATTTCAGAATATGTTTTGGAGAGATGGTATTATATATATATAGTGCAATAGATAACATGTATGCCTCCTTTTTTTTAAAAAAGCACACACACACACGCTGAGTGAGTCAATTTATTTGGAAGGTAGGTGAAAAAATATAATGAGTGAGAAAGAAAAGGAGATAGAGGAGGAGGAGGAGGAGGGGATTATTGATCACTGGAGCCACGAGCATTCGCTTAGTTTGGTGGAAACTCGTGGAGGAGCCCAATGTTATGGTTGTGGGGTGCCTTTTAGAAGTGAGGAGCAAGCTTATGGATGCAGCAAGCTTATGGATGCAGCATTATAGTTTCTTTATAATGAGTGAGAGAGAAGATGATGATGAGATAGAGGAGGAGGGGATCCTTGATCATTGGAGTCATTATGAGCATCCACTTAGTTTGGTGGATACTCATGATATGAGAGCTGAGTGTTATGGCTGTGGAAGGGTTTTATTAGGTGGAGAGCAAGCTTATGGATGCAGCAAGAAGAAATGCGGGTATACAAAATTACTACACGAAGAATGTGCAAAAATGCCGAGAAAGATCACACATTCAAAGCATTATAATAATCAACACGTACTCATCCTGCAACACGCCCACTCCTTGCGGTCATGGTGTAGATATTGTGTTGTGAGAATGGGGAGGAGCATTGGGTACAAATGTACAAGCTCAGAATGCGGGTTTGAGTTGCACATGAGATGTGCACGAGCTTATGGCATGATGGAAGCAGTTGATGATGATGATGATGATGATGATAGAAGCACCATACATCATCCAAGTCACCCTTCCAATCATCAACTGAGGTTGTTTGAGAAAAGAAGTTCTTTCAAGTGCGATGCTTGCGGCATCATGGGGAGAGGGAAGTCGTACATATGCAACATGTGTCGATATTGGATCCACCAGAAATGTGCGACGTTGCCTCAGACCATGAAAAGGGAAGACCACCATCACTCACTCTCGCTCTCTTATCATATCCCAACTGAATATCTCAAATTTAACTACAAATGTGAAGTGTGCAACAAATCTCTCATGTTCACATATTGGATTTATCATTGTGAGCTTTGCAGATATGCTGTCCATATCAAATGCGCCTTCAAGATCAAGACCACTATGTATGTATATATAACTTATATTTCGATACATGTACATCATTAATTATATATACTAGTATAATATATGATATATGTCTCATTGAAATTGATTATGTGTTTTTTAATTATGTACATGCAACAGAAAAAATAAGGCAATAATGGATGAGAAAGGCATTATCCGGCTTCCAACAGATGATGTGGCTGAGGAACTAATTAGACCTTTTGTGATGAGACAAAGAGGAGCAATAACACCCGTTATCCCTCCTCCTCCTCCTCCTCATGATGATGACGATGATGAGATGGTGAATGTGAAAAAATACAAGTTCATTCTTCACGAACACGAGCTCACTTTATTCTCACCCTCATCATCTCATCATCATCATCAAAAGGAGAAGAGAGAAGAAGAAGAAGATAGTGATGAGGATGAAGAGGAGCATTTGGGAAAGAGATCAGAATTAATATGTGACGGCTGCATCACTCCAATATTATCATCATCATCTTCTTCTTCCTCCTACTATTACATGAGTTGTGGTGAATGCAAATACAATATTCACTTGGCGTGCTTCAACTTGCCACCTCGCCTCCCTTCTCTTCCACTCCTTCACAATGAAGCCGAACACGAGCTGGTCCTCATATCTTGTCACAAACATAAACCTTGGAAAGTATTTCGGGAGTTTTGGTGCAGCGTCTGCTATCTCCATACGAACGGGCTGATGTACGGTTGTAGTAAATGCGACTTCAAAGCAGACGTAAAGTGCGCGTCTCTGCCACAAACCATACACCACGCAGCTCACCGGCAACAACTCCTCAACCTTCTTACTCCCCAAGATATTGAGAGCAATGACCTCTCATGGCGCATGTGTGATGCTGGTTGTATTCTTTACTCTCCGTCGCTGGACGATTCTTTCTGTTACGCCGACAGCAGCTATGAGTTCGCGGTGCACGTTAGATGCGCAATGCTGCCGGCATCCGTGAAGAGTCCCCTTAGATGGGACAGGCACCACCCTCGGATGCCCTTGACTTACGACGCCAACATCAACCATCCCGGCGAGTTCTGCTGCGACGAGTGTGAAAAGAAGATGAATCCAAAGAGTTGGATGTATCACTGCCGCCACTGCGATCTCTCCTTCCACCCCAAATGCTTTCTGCTTACATCCGGTTGGTATAGAAACTGGAAGATGGGGCAGGAATTTTCCATCCCCACAGCTCACCCCCACACCCTCACCTATCAACTTCTCACCACCAAACGCCGCTGCGACACCTGTCATAGGGATTGCTATGAATGTGAAGGATTTCTCTGCGCATCCTGCAATTTCTTCATTTGTTTCTATTTCTGCGGTGAAAAAATGGTCGGATATGGGCGCATTCAGCCCATCGATTTCAGACCATAACATTATGTTCACTACCTCTTAATTAATTTCTTCTTGTATTAACCCCGGTCCTGCACCACCTTTATTTATTTCAAGTATCTTCATGTTTTTTGATGTTGTATCTACACATGCATATTATTACCTAGCCTCATATTTGACACTAATTAAGGCTATTTCTTAATTAGGATTGTTCAGTTCATAGGTTGGTTTTTTTTTTTTTTTTTTTTGGAAATAATTCCTAAATTTCAATTGGAAGCAACATCATATCATCATCAATTGAGTTAAATTAATATGACTTTTGGAAACAATTCGATCTCTTGGGTGTTTAAACAAGTATATATAAAACTATATATATTACCATTTTTGCAATGTTCTGAAGCAGACTGACTACAGGATTATGCATAATTTCACAATAACAAATTAATTTTATCAAACAATCTCCTTTTTCTTTTTCTGTCTGTCTTTTGCTTTTCTCATATAATTTTCTTTTTGTGATTTCTAATTTAGATATGCAAGTGATTCTTTTAATTTCTTGATGCATATTGCAATGCCACTTTATACATGTACACATATGTTCTCACTCTCAGTTTATGTATAGTGATTTAATTCTAGGGAAAGTAGCATTTTTCGTCTAACAGTATATGTATTATATATAGAAACTATACAAGGAGCATACATTCTTTTGTTTACACCCAAAAAAAAAAAAAAAAAAAAGAGCAAGCATATTGTGAATTTCAAAAGATGCGGGCTTAAAAAAAATAATATATATATATATATATATATATATATATATATATATATATTATATCTATCTATCTATCTATATCTATACCCTATTATAAAAGTGTCTTGTTTTACAAAATTTGATTTGCCTATTATATCCCTATCATATATCTATTTTAAGGTCATTATGGTAATTTAATATTATGCAATAAACGTAATAAATATTTTTAACACAATAACTAGATTTGTAATATATAATACTACAATAAACGTAATAAATAGTTTTATCACAATAACTAGATTTGTAGTATAGTCCTATTATAATTCTTATTCCTTCAAAGATATTATGATGATGTCATATAAAAGCAATACCACATCTACTGTATCTTATACTCCCTCTGTCCCTTTCAAACTGAGTCACTTTTTTCAGCAATAATTTCAAGTATTTTCGAGCGTCTTAATGATGAGTTTTAAAGTAACTTTTTAATGAATTTTTTCTTTCACGGGATACTAGAAGTGTTATAGTATTCCGTAAAAATAAAAAATCTTTAAAAAGTTATTTTAAAACCCATCATCAAGACGCTCGAAAACGCTTGAAATTATTAGTGAAAAAAGTGACTCAGTTTGAAAGGACGGAGGGAGTACATTATTTATGCAATTGGATCAAATTTATTTATCAATTAAATGATGATTAACTAAATTAAAGTTAACTAATAACTGCATTTATACTTTGTGAAACTAAAATTAACAACTTTAATATTGGTTGGATTCGATATTTCACTCAATGTATGCATATTGTCCCATTATATAAATA
Source organism: Mentha longifolia (assembly GCA_001642375.2). Taxonomy (NCBI): domain Eukaryota; kingdom Viridiplantae; phylum Streptophyta; class Magnoliopsida; order Lamiales; family Lamiaceae; genus Mentha; species Mentha longifolia. The sequence goes on from CM038116.1 coordinate 1,790,625, forward strand.
TTTATATTTTAATTTATTTTATATAATTTTGATTTTTTGTAATTTTGTTTCAGCTAATTATTTGCTCAACAAAAAGTGAAAACATATACTTCTTTAACTAAAGAATGCAGATTTATTCTCGGCACGAATTTTAAAACATGTTAGGTTATGTGGTTTTATAGATACAATTTGTTGAGATAGTATATGGAGAGTAAAGATGACGTACTGATTCGTGGTTAGTCTGAAAAAGAAAATTTATGCATACTCTTTCAGAACAGAGGGAGTATAATATGATTTATTAGCATGATGGATATACTGTGCACTTCATAGTTCATAATGTCACTGACATACAAGAATATTAATACTCCCTCCGTCCCCCATATTGGTGTGGGGAGAGGATCAGCATGCGTTTTAAGAAAAAAAAAAGTATAAAGTGAGAAAAGTAATAGAAATTGGAAAAAGTATGCAGAAAGTGGGAAAATAATATAAAAGTTGAAGGTAAAAATGTCATTTTGCTGAAAGAATCTTTCTATTTTAGGTATACATACTAATTTGGGGGACGTCCCAAATGGATAATAATCACACGGATATTGGGGACGAAGGGAGTAATATATAGTAAAAGTTTAATAAGTATATTCATATTAATTATAAGTAATAGTGGGTACCTAATTTCTTAGTAATGTTATTTTTGGTTAATTTATACCAAAAATGTTATTTTAGGTTTTTAGGTTAGGTTAGGTTAGGTTAGGTTAGGCTAGACTTTATGCTACCCAATTAATTTTATCCGAATTGGACGAGCTTTGCCTCAAAACAATCGATTTCTTTAATATAAGAAACTAATTAAAATCCTTCCTAAAAGTTCAAATCTATATGATCGTGATATTGAAAAATAATTTAGTATATATAATATAGCATATAATTAAAAACTCATCAATTGTGTTAGAAAATAAATGTCATGAAATTTTTTGAAAGAATATTTAATTTAAAGCGAAAATAATAAAATTTAATAACTAAAAAATATTTGTAAATGAAATATTTACTTGCTAAAACGTTATTGAAGTCTACATAATCAACAATTTATAATATAACAACTTTGATATACATTACTAATTGTAATAAATTAATCGAATTAAACAAGAGGTTATACGTGCAACGCACGTAATCTCTGCTAGTTATATAAAAAGAGTCTTGAGTACTTAAATGTAGATTGCCTATTATGCCCTCATTATATAATTAATTTAAGAGTAATAAATGCAATGTGATACATACATAGTAAGTATATCTATGAACTATAGAATAAATCATTAGAAAATAAATTTTCCTTCTATATCATTTTAGTTTAATTTAATGTCTTACATACATAGTAAGTATATTTAGTGAGATCCATGGGGATCCCACTCCCACAACATTTAATTTAATTTAGTGAAGAAAAAAAAAAGCATAAACATAATTTTTTTTCTTGTGAAAAAAAAAAGCGTAAACATAATTTTTTCCTTTTCTAAGATTTTTCTTTCTTAGAATTGCCTTATTTTTACTTAAATTATTTTGTATAAACTATTTAATCAATCCTTAGAAAATAAATTTACTCGTATCTTGTTTATCATTTTTGTTTAATTTAACAATTTTTTATGGTAAGTATATATAGTGAGACTGTGAGAATAATGAGGACCCCTTCATTCCCCCAATATTAAGTTTAGTCAAAAAAAAAAAAAAAAAAAAAAAGCTGTGATCTTTTTCAGAAATATACTCTGTGTGTCTCATTTCATTAGTCTCATTTTATTATTTTATACCTCATATATATATATATATATTTAACAAAAGGACTAATGAAGTGGGACGGAGGGAGTATATATATATTTTTAATTATCTTGTTTTTGCTTAATTTATTCTTTACCTTAATTTATTTTTTATTTATTTGAGTTATATGTATTATGGATACAAGTTTGAATTATGATTTTATATGACGAGCTGTGAAATCTATTTAATCAAAGTTAGAGAAATCGTAATTACGATATTGATTACCAAAACCCATGCTTAGTAAATTTAGGGTAAATTCTCACAAATTATATATATGCTTGTATTAGCCGTTGAGCTAAGTCACTAACTATTCTATATTTGAAAAACTAAAAGTTGATAAGATTATTAATATTCTGGTGCCTTTGTTATTTAAGAGTTACTAGCAAAGTGTACGTGCGTTGCACGTTTAATCTCTCATTTATACTCCCCCCGTCCCGTTTATCTTAGAATTTTTTTTCACTCATTCTACTGTTATGGCAATATTAATGTTTTATGTTTTTTCTTTTAAATATTTTCCAAAATTTTAAACGGAGTATATGACTATTGACTAAAGAAAATTAGGAATAGCCAATATGTTCAATTTGTTTGCTATTAATAATCTTTATATATTTCTAATGAGTGTAAATAAAAGGGAATAATATATGCACAAATACAATTATTAATTTCAATTTTGATCCAATTTTTTTGTATCATTTTTTTAATATTCTTATACTACTTAGTTTTTGTTGATCGATTATATCTTAAATTAAAGTACTATAAACTGTTTACAAGCTTATGATACAAAATATGATTAATTTCATTTATTATGTTAGTATATTAAAGAGCACATGCTGCTATATACTCCGTATTTATAATCTTGCAAAAGTAGGTTATTTGTCATAATCATCCAACCATCCAACAAAATTCACTTAGTTTAATTTGCCTATTTCAAACATTTTAGAGATATCCTTCTTTATGTGGAATTATCACCTTGTTATTACTAATATTGACAACATATATATGAACATTATTATTATTATTATTATTATTATTATTATTATTATTATTATTATTATTATTATTATTATTATTATTATTATTATTATTATTATTATTATTATTATTAATGGATGTTTCTGGACAATAATATTTGAATTAGGACTCAATCAACATTAGTTCACACAAGTTAGGGGAAAAAAAAAGTTTTACAAATTTTCCATCACAAATATATTTGGCACATACATTATTATTAATCTAATGCCCATACCAAAATTTAAATTACATTAATAGCTATCTTAAAAAAAATACAAATAGGAGTTTGGAAAGAATAAATGCGAGTTCCATTGAAAATCGAATAAAATCGATCATATTTTGGTTGACTACATTTGCATACTGCTATCCATAATCCCCTTTCACAATCAAAAGTCAATCAAAATCCATTATAAATGTCATTTCACTTTACGATTCCCTACTTTAAGTGGGACCCAACAACCAAACTTTTTTTTTTCTTTTTTCGATCAGAAATTAATTTATTGCATAACTTGGTACAAGAGGTACCAACCCATTACACCTCAATTGGCATTCAACCTATTACATAAAAGGGTCGTCGCCCAATCAGAAAAGATTCCGTTCACGTATTTTCTGGACGAAGGGAATGTTACACTATTGCACTTAAATTTTATAAATTATAAATATATTATAGGCAAAACATATTTTATAAAACAAGCTATAACAAAAATAAATTTGTCCCTTTTCGTTCTTTTAGTTTGAATCTCATATCCTTTAAATTATATAATCATGAGTTTTTCGACAATGGCTATGTTAATACAATGGCTATGTTAATTTTATAAATTTTAGTATTTTGTTTCATATTCCGGTTGATCAGACTGATTTGAGTGTTGTATATTAATAGTTCACCTCAATTTTTTACCTTTCATTTTATATAATAACGTGCCTATGATGTATCATGTACTACTTGAATCGTATGTATTATGTTGTATAATAAAAAATAAAAAATAAAAAACAATTAACTTAGGACAAGATCCATGAGTTCATAATATTTAATATGCTAATATTTGACAAAGAAAAAAAAGTTAAAAACCTTGTGGATAGAAGAAATCTAGTTTTAATGGATAAGATGACGTGTAGAGGTATTTGAGAGTAGCTAAAACATAAAGGCTTTACATTGTACTAAAATTTAAAAAGTTAAATAAATATATTATAAGATATTATAGGGGATGAGTTTATATATATACTTACCATTTATAAAAAAAATTAAATCAAACCAAAATAATAAATAAGTTAAATACCATATTTAAATTTATACACATATATACTATATTTAAATGTATAATATATAGTATTACATAATTGTCCTTAAAATTTAAAATACTACAAGGATATAATAGGCAATCTACATTAAGTACTCAAGGCTCTTTTTATATAAGTATATAGATAATACTCCCTCCGTCCTATAAGACTACGCACAAAGTTCCGTTTTGGATGTTCGGAAAAGTATGCACTTTCTATTTTTGAACATTATAATCCATTACAAATCATTTTATCTTTACTCTCCATCATCTAAACTTATTTACTATAAAAATACACTACGTCACTACCTAACATTTTATTAAAACATGCGCAGCTAAGAGTTGTAAGTAGTCTTATTATGAGATGGAGGATGTGAAATATTATTCAGATGCTGCATCGAGTTTGTCGGAAGCATCATCTGTGACCTTTGGAACTGAGAATGCTGCTGAGACTGTTGATTTTGCTGTTGCATAGGTTGCATTTGTTCGGGTTGCTGAGGCCTCGAAGAAATTGATAGAAGCCCTTGAGACATTTGAATCGACTGATTATTTCCCGGAGGCAGCATTCTTTGACCTTGCATATTCTGCGATGAGGTGGCATTACCACCAATATTAGGTTTAATATCGCTCTGTTGCAAGGAAACGCCTTCCGAGAACTGCTGCATTTCAGGTGCTGCATTAGTGGAAGGATTTCCTGGGGTATTGGGCGCGTTTCCTGAGGAAGGATTTACTCGAATGGGTTTTGGTTGGACGAGATCCTCCACGTGATAACCTTCTCGTGTCATCTGCTCAGAATTATATAGTATTATTAGCTAAATGCAGGCAACAAATGGACTAAATTGCAATCATCAAGAATTTTAGCTTACCAGTGAAGAATACTGCGGTGCAAGTAGGTCCACCATATACTGCAGGCGCGTAAGCAAACAACATTTCAGATACGAGCAAAATAATTACGAACATCATGTGTAAAACCATCTTCTCAGGGTCCAATTAATAATAAAATATGGCCCTTGAAAACAACAGAGAGCAGAGGGAAGATAAGAAAAAAAAAAAGCTCACAGTATTTGGTAAAGTTGGAAGGTAATCTTCTGCAGCCAAGTATTCTTCGTCCTCTATTTCGCCTATATGAATTGCGACAGAACCATCATTTGGTTTCTCTGACATGATCATCCTAGTTCTGCCCTTCGAGACGACTTGGAAGGTGTTGTTACCTGATAAATCGATTGTGAGGATCAGCCATGTTCGATCTATCAGTATTGCATATAAAAAAGATGGAATGTTGATTCACCTTGAAGAATGCGCTCGGTCTGAATAAAGTTCAAAATCCTGGTCTTGCAAACATTCATGCTGCCACCAACGAGGGACTTTGACAGTGGCAATACACATGATTCATCTTTCAAATTATCACTGTTTGAATCACTCAAGAGATGATTCGGCAGCGATTTAGCAGTAAATCCACTAACGTTCACGTTGGAAGGCTGATTGACCTTGTTCTTTTTGCAATGAAGTTGAAACCTGGAAGCAGGAAATGACGTACATAAGAAACACAAAGGGAATTTCATTCATAATTCAAAACAAGACAACTTTGAAAAAAATATTAAACCTATCGACATATATCGACACTGGCAAATTCTCCAGATTTCGACGACAAAGGAGATTGAGGTAAACCTCCGCCGGAAACATGAGGACTCTGAACCAATTTTCCCTTTCTAGTACTATTATCGAGAGACTGCCCAAGATTGTTCCATGGAGATTGAGGGAAGCCGGATCTCATCATCTGATGCGGCATCCTCTATTGCAACCGTGACTGCTGCGAGTCGATATTTGTTAATTCTGCCTCTCCCATTGCTGCTTTATCGAATCTATCTGTCTCTACTGGTTCTTCCTTGAGGTTTGTTAGAAAATGGGAAGTGTTTATGGGTATTTAGGATGTAGAGAGTAATGGTAGTGAAGTGGTGTAGAAGGGACTTAGTATTTTAGTGATGGTAGTGTGTAAAAGTAGTGTGTGGAATATAGAGGGAATGTAGAGTGGAGCACTTCTCTCCAAAAGGCTTAGAATTGTATTAGCTAGAATATGTTTAGATTTTTTGGTTGTTTTTACAAATGGATCCTCACACCTCTATTTATAGGTGTGGATGGATCTTTCTAGATCATCATTATTAATCTAAGAATCTAGAATTATCTACCAAAATATCTAAGAGTATTATCTAGATTCTACATTTAATAATCTATTCTAGAATACTTATGGAATTATTTAGAATATTCTAGAGAAATGCATCATTCTTCAATACTCCTCCTTGATGCATTTGTCGGTAACTCCAAGCATTCTTCGTAGAAATTGGAATCTGTCCCTTGGTAGTGCCTTGGTGAAGATGTCCGCTAGTTGTTCCTCTGTTGGGCAATACTTCATCTCGATGAGTCCCTTCGCTTCAACATCTCTCAAGAAGTGATACTTGATATCAATATGCTTGGTGCGATTGTGTTGAACTGGATTCTTAGCTATTGCGATGGCTGACTTGTTATCGCAGTAGATCTTTGTAGCTGAGTCTTGCGGTTCTCCCATGTCTGCTAGTATTCTTTTGAGCCATATAGCTTGACATGCTGCTTCGGCTGCTGCAACATACTCGGCTTCTGCTGTTGATAGTGCAACGGAGTCTTGCTTCTTCGATCCCCAAGAGAAAATTCCCGAGCCAAGCTTGAAGGCGTAGCCTGATGTGCTTTTCATATCATTTTGAGATCCAGCCCAATCACTGTCGCTATATCCAATGAGTTGTGAGTCGGAATTTGGTTTGTACCAAATGCCGTAGTTAAGCGTTCCTTGCAGGTATCTAAGAAGTCTCTTTGCTGCTCCATAGTGAGTCTCCTTCGGACTTTCCATGAATCTGGATAGAAGGCTTGTTGCATACTTGATGTCTGGCCTTGATGCCGTTAAGTATAGTAGACTCCCAATCAAACTTCTGTAGTTGGTAGCATCCGCCGGTTTGGACCCATCTTCTTTCTTCAACTTCTCGTTTGGAACGAGAGGTGTAACCACTGGCTTGCAGTCTTGCATCTTGAACTCCTTCAGCATATCTTCGATATACTTCCTCTGTGATAGGAAGATGCCATCTTCGTCTTGACTTATCTCCATTCCGAGGAAATAGTGCATTAATCCCAAGTCCGTCATCTCAAAGGTATTCATCATGTCTCTCTTGAAATCCTCGATTAGTTTTGTGTTACTCCCTGTGACAATTAAGTCATCGACATAGAGAGAGACAATGAGAATGTCACTTTTACCTTGGGATTTAATGTATAGAGTAGGCTCATTTTTGCTCCTACCGAACCCTTGACCGGTGAAGTATTCGTCTATCTTGCTGTACCAGGCTCGAGGCGCTTGTTTGAGCCCATAGAGAGCTTTCTTGAGGCGAAGAACTTTGCCCTCTTGTTTCATGAATCCTTCTGGCTGCTCCACATATATCTTGTCTATCAGATCTCCATTGAGAAAGGCTGATTTGACGTCGAGTTGGTAGATTTTCCATTTCATCTGAGCTGCCAGAGCTATGAGTGCTCGAATTGTGTCCATCCGGGCAACCGGAGCGAACGTTTCTGTGTAGTTGACTCCTGGTACTTGAGCATATCCCTTTGCGACAAGTCTCGCCTTGTGCTTTTGGATCGAACCATCAGGATTCAGCTTTGTCTTGAACACCCATTTGACTCCAATGACTTCCTTGTCACTTGGAAGGTCCACCAACTCCCAAGTATCATTTTTTTCGATCATTTTTATCTCCTCCTCCATTGCTTTAATCCAAACTTTCTCTTTGGATGCTTCTGCGTAGTTATGTGGCTCCAAAGAACAAAAGTTGCATGTTTCATAAATATCAGTGGATTCATATAAGTCGGCTATAGTTCTTACCCGACGAGGTGGAGATTCTGGTGAGGAGTCGAAATCATTTGAGGTATCTTCTTCTCGTGAAGCTCTTGGTGTCGGCATGGGACTTTGTTGATCTTGTTCCTTTAGTCTTGAAATTTCTTCGAGGTGTGTCGTTATTGTCCTCCTTTCGACACTTTCTTTCTCCCAATTCCAGGAAGCTTGTTCGTCGATCTCCACATCTCGACTTGTCATGAGTTTCTTAGTCTCGAGATTGTAGATTCTATATCCCTTGGATTTGGAGCTGTAGCCGAGAAAGATACCCTTCTCCGTCTTGTTCTCCAGTTTATGTCTTTTGACTGAGGGAATATGGATGTAGCAGATACTTCCGAAAACCCTCAAGTGTTTGGCTGAAGGCTTTTGTCCTGACCAAGCTTCAATTGGTGTCTTGTTTAGCACGGCCTTTGTTGGACATCGGTTGAGCAGGTAGACTGATGTATAGACTGCCTCTGCCCAGAACTTCTTTGGCAATCCTTTCTCTGCTAGCATGGATCTCGCCATCTCCATGACTGTCCGGTTCTTCCTTTCTGACACTCCATTTTGTTGTGGAGTGTAGGCCACAGTTAGTTGATGCTCAACACCTTCATCTTCACAGAATTTGTCGAACTCTTTTGAGTTGTACTCGATACCTCAATCACTTCTTAGCTTCTTGATTTTATGACCACTTTGTTTCTCCACGAAGTTCTTGAATCTCTTGAAGATTCCAAAGACTTCCGTCTTCTCTCGGAGAAAATATACCCAAGTCATTCTAGAATAATCATCAATGAAGAGGATGAAGTACCTGTTTTGATTTAGTGAAGGTGTTCTCATGGGCCCGCAGACGTCGGTGTGGACAAGCTCCAATATTTCCTTGGCTCGCCATGTCTTCTTTGATGGAAATGGCTGTCGGTGTTGCTTCCCAGACATACATCCTTCGCAGACACTGTCTTTTTCATTTAGAAGGGGCATATCTCTCATCATATTTTTATGATGAAGTAGCCTCAGCGCATATAGGTTGAAATGCCCGAATCTTCGATGCCATAGGCTTGTATCATCCATTTGGGCTAGCATCGCCTTTTGTGGGTATTGCCATACTATGGGAAAATTTCTATTATTTCCCATTTTTACTTCTGCAATATCTTGATTATTTTTCATGTCGT